>JAGKTI010035223.1:0-11301 GCA_018397915.1 Birgus latro | reverse complement strand
TTACCACCTCATCACTTCTGTTTGTTTCTACCTCTAGCTTCTTTGTTTCTTTGTCCTCCACCTCAGGAATCACTTTCACTGTGAATTTCGTCAAATGAGAGAGCGTGGGGCAACATAACTTTACTGGCCAGGTTGCTGCTAACATGTGAATTGCCCAGTGTGGGGGGGAGGGGGAAGGGGGGGTTAGGTGGGGCCAGGCAGTATCCCCGCTTGACAGCAGGGGGAAGAAGGTCTCCCACATGTGCCTACCAAAAATCACCCGCGAATGTTGAAATATGTGCACACAATGGGCCTTGCAATTGAGTGACGTACAGTGCATGTCATTGGGTCTGTCCGCGGAAAAAAGTAGCAACGTGCATCATACGTCGGTGGGACTCGGCGGGTTAAACAATCATAATTCACAGTGCTAAGGATTATGTGCAGTTAAACACTGGATTACTGTACATGCTTCAAGAGCATTTATCATCACTGTGAAAGCCTTAGTGGTGGGGTAATATTCATAACAGCCACCATGGACATTGTAAGTACACTGTCAACTGCCATATATTTTCCATAATCACTTCTAAATGCTCATTCTCTGGTTACATTTTATTTACTTCATGCTTTGTGTCCCATATTTGAGTGCATTGGCTGTGAAAAAGGTGATTTTCATAGTGATTACCATGTCTCTTACATACATTCACTATCTAGTCACCTGGTGAAGAACTTTGCCATACTCACCTCTAAACCATCATTTTCTGGTAACAGGTTATTTATTTCATGCTTTGTATCCCATGTTCTAGTGCATAAGATGTGAGAAAGGGTGATTTTCTTAGTGATAGCCATGTCCGATACTTATACTATACTGCCAAGTGGTGAACACCTATGCCTTACTCACCTGAAAATCATCATTTTTTGGTTAAAATTCAATTAATTCATGGTTTGTGTCCATTATTTATGTGAATGGAGTCTTTTAAGTGCTATGCATGTCCGGTAGGGAGGTAGGTAGGTGGTTTTCTGATTTAAGTTAGGTTAGGTTAGAGTCAGGAATGACTGGTGCTGGAGCTTCAGGGCCACTATCTGGACAAGACCACTTTCCAGTCATGCCTTTGGCTCTATTACCTCAGATACTGGAGGGATTACTGTATATATGTGTATACAGTCAAGTCGCCTATGGCGCAGATAATTGGTTCTGGAACAATCCCGTGCCATAGGAAACCATGCCATAGAAATAACTAAACTTTGGGGAAAAATGGAATTTGGTTCTGGACCTTCGCCCAAAGTCCCCCTTCTCACCCCACTTTTCCCCATTTTTCCCCACTTTACACAATTAAGCAGTCAGTCAGTGCATGTATTTCACGTAACAATAGGTACAAAAAACGGGAGGGTGATCAGCTTTGTGTCTACTTGGGCATAATACAGTCGTTTGTAAAACTGCTATGAACTGGTTAGTGATGAAGCACCCATCTCTGAGCGAAGACGAAGTATACTGCCTCCCATCATCATCATCACGTATATAAGAATGATTATTAATGTGTTTGAACGTGAGTTTTTTTGGCGCTTGAGAATACAGACTTTACCAAATAAACTTCTTCAATCAGTGCTTGACCAGGCAGCCTCTGCCATCTTTAATGATCAGCTGACTGACCTTTTGCTTACACCGTTAATGTTTTCTCTCCATTGGGCTCCTCTGATCATAACCTTACTACCTTAACCTGTCCTATCACTCCTGTGCGGCCTGTGGACCCTCCTAAAAAACGTCATCTATGGCACTTTGGAGCTGCGGATTGGGAGGCCCTCAGGCAGTACTTCTTTGATTTTCTCTGCAGTGATTATTGCTTCCATGGCCGGGAGCCATTTGCGTGTGTCTTACGCCTTACGGAGGTTGATCTCTCAGGCATAGTAGCATACAGTCCTTTCTCATATCCTTTGTTTAGTGCAAGAAACCCTTGGTTTAATCACGCTTGTTCTAATGCTGTTTGGAACGAGGTGAGGGCCTACAAAAGGTACCGGAGCCAACCCACCCGTGAATAACATATTTCTTATGTTTCTGCCCGGAATCGTGCTAAGTCTGTTCTTCGCTCTGCTAAAAATAATTTCATCCGCACTAGAGGAGTAGACTAGCACCAGTCGAGCAGGGCAGTACTCCCAAGGTGGATGGAAAGCTCATGACAGGGAGAGCTGGAGCTCCCGTTTCATCAGCCCTCGGGACTAGTTCCTGACCATCCCCCTTTGCTGAACTTTTTCAGTGTCTCAGTAACAGAGAGAGTAGGCCAGCATGCTCTCCAATAAAAGTTTCTCTAACTGTCAGCACCAAACAACATGCATGATACACACTACACTTCTTTTTCCAATTTGACAAAAATGGCGTCGAAACACCCAGCCTCGGAGTAACCTGGGGAGGGGATCATAAATGCCCCCATCATCCGCCCCTCTCCCGGAGGCGACTCTAGCAACTGCCTGGAACCACTGTCTGACTCACTTCTTCATTTCTATTACATTAGCGGCTTTTCCTCTAACTTTCACTCTGTTGAGCACCACCTCTTCTCCTCTAAACCTCACCTTCTCTTCCCCTCTGAGACTCAGCTGTCTGAGGCAACTGACAGCAAACCCTTTTCTGTATCCTCCTACTTTCTCTATTCTCATTTCAAAGCCAAAAGTGTGTTGCATATATGTACGCAACGATTTATCTTGCTCTCGTGTTCCTGAATTTGATTCTTCTGAATTCTCTACTCTCTGGCTTTGGCTTTCCTGTCATTCTCTGACTAAATATATCTGTGCTATTTACTTATCTCCTAATTCTACCGACTATCCAGAATTATTTAACTGTCTTACTTCTTCGATGGAACACATTCTATCCTTTTCTCCTTTCTCTGAACTCTCCATTCTAGGAGATTTCAGTGTTCACCACCACCTTCGGCTCTCCTCTCCTTTCACTGATCCACCTGGTGAACAAGCCTACATCTTTTCTATCCTTAATGACCTAGAGCAGCTTGTACAGCACCCTACCCGTATCCCTGACTGCCTTGGAGAGAGTTCCAACATACTTGATCTGTTCCTAAAAACTAATCCTTCTGCTTGCACTGTTAATCTTTTCTCTCCATTGGGCTCCTCCGATCATAACCTTATTACCTTAACCTGTCCTATCACTCCGGTGCGGCCTATGGACCCTCCAAGGAAATGCCGTCTGTGGCACTTTGGAGCTGCTGATTGGGAGGCCCTCTGGCAGTACTTCTTTGATTTTCCTTGAAATGATTATTGCTTCTATGGCCTGGAGCCATCTGAGTGTGCCTTCCTCATTACGGAGGTTATTCTCTCGGGCATGGAAGCTTACATTCCTTTCTCATATCCTCTGACTAATGCAAGAAAGCCTTGGTTTAATCACGCTTGTTCTAATGCTGCCCACAACAATGAGAGGGCCTATAAAAGGTACCGGAGCCAACCCCTGAATCACATTTTTTAAATATTTCTGCCCAGAAGTGTGCTAAGTCTGTTCTTCGCTGTGCTAAAAATAATTTCATCCGTTCTAAATGTTCTCAATTCTCCAACTCGAATTCTTGTCGCTCCTTCTGGCACCTTGCCAAAAACCTTTCTAACAACTTTACCAAATTATCCTTCCCTCCTCTTTTCTACTCTGATGGCTCTGTAGCTATTTCTTCTACAGATAAAGCAGATCTCTTCAATCAGACTTTCTCCTCCAGTACCACCTTAAACGATTCCGGTGCTGTTCCTCCATCACTTCCCCCCCTCTGTCTTCCTCATGACTGACATTAAAATTTCTTCAGCTGATGTATTATCCGCCATCACTGGCCTCAATACTAACAAGGCATATGGGCTAGATGGAGTCCTTCCTGTTGTTCTCAAAACTGTGCTTCCGTGCTTACACCCTGCCTAGGTAAACTCTTTCGCCTTTGTCTATCAACTTGTACCTTTCCTTCTTGCTGGAAGTTTGCTCTCATTCAGTTAGTCCCAAAGAAGGGTGACCATTCCCAACCCTCTAACTATCGTCCAATTGCTTTAACATCCTGTGTCTCAAAAGTTTTTGAGTCAATTCTTAACAGAAATATCTTAAAGCATCTTTCCTGTCACAACCTTCTTTCTGATCGTCAGTATTGGTTCCGTCAGGGACGCTCCACTGGCAATCTTCTCACCTACCTTTCAGACTCCTGGTCATCCTCCTTTTGAGACTTTGGCGAAAACTTTGCCATTGCACTTGACATCTCAAAGGCTTTCGATCGAGTCTGGCATAAATATTTAATTTCCAAACTGCCGTCCTACAGTTTCTGTCCTTCTATCTGTGCCTTCATCTCTCGCTTCCTTTCTGGTTGCTCTACAGCCGCTGTTGTAGACGGCCATCGTTCTTCTCCTAGACTCATCAACAGTGGTGTTCCTCAGGGCTCGGTCCTATCAGAAATTGTTAATCAGTGACCTAAGCTGTACATCTAACCCTATCCACTCATATGCTGATGATTCCACCCTTCACCTTTCCATTTGGTTTTCACAGCGTCCATCTCAGCAGTTACTTCAACAAACAAGGGATGAGGCTATGGCACACCTAATGTCTGACTTGGCTCGTATCTCTGATTCGGGTAAAAATAATCTTGATATTTTTAATGCATCAAAGACTCAATTCTTACTCTTCTTACACTTATCAGCCCGACAAAATCTTCCTCAGGATTACTCACTAATGTTTTATTATGTCCAGATCAGTCCTGCATCGTCCTTGAACATGCTTGGGGTTTTATTCACTTGGGATTTATCCTGGAAAGAAAATATTACATCTCGTGAAATCTGCTTCCAAAAGATTAGGTGTGCTAAGTCGACTCCGAACTTTCTTTACCCCTTCACAGTTGTTGACCTTGTACACGGGTTTTATTCGCCTTTGTATGCAGTACAACTCTCATGTGTGGGGTGGCTCCCCACATGCAGCTCTTCTCAGTAGGGTGGAGTCAAAGGCTTTTCGTCTCATTAACTCTCCTCCTCTTACTGATTCCCTTCAACCTTTGTCTCCTCGCCCCACTGTTGCATCTTTATCTCTCTCCTGTTGGTACTTCAACGGTCACTGCTCCTCTGGACTGTCTGCTTGCATCCCTCCACCTCTACGACAGGCACATAGTACCCGTCTTGCAACAAACTCTCATCCCTTTTCTGTCCAACTTTGTAATGCAAGAGTTAACTGTTACTCCTAGTCCTTCATTTATGCAACTTGTCAACTCTGGAACTGTTTTTCTCTGTCTGTATTCCCTACTTCCTATGATCTCCAGTCTTTCAAACTCACTGTGACCAGGCATCTCGAAGTGAATAGATCTTGAATTTGGCTCTCTTTTGTATTGTTTTTGTATTTTCTTGGTAGGAACAGTATGCGGACCCATGGCCTTTGGTTCCTTCTTCCTTGCATTAAAAAAAAAAAAAAATGGTCTCAACTCTCCTACTCGAATTCTGCCCGCTCCTTCTTCCACCTTGCCAAAACCTTTCTAACAACTTTACCTCATCATCCTTCTCTCCTCTTTTCCACTCTGATGGCTCTGTAGCTATTTCTTCTGCTGCTAAAGTGGACTTTCTCCTCCAATTCCACCTTAGACGATTCCGGTACTGTTCCTCCTTCACGTCCCTCCCCTGACTTTCTCATGGCTGACATGAAAATTTCTTCAGCTGATGTATTTTCAACCATCACTGGCCTCAGTACTAACAAGGCATATGGGCCTGATGGGGTCCCTCCTTTTGTCCTCAAGAACTGTGCTTCTGTGCTTACCCCTGCCTAGATAAACACTTTTGCCTTTGTCTTTCAACTTGTACCTTTCCTTCTTGCTGGAAGTTTCCTCTCATTCAGCAGATCCTAAAGAAGAGTGACCATTCCCAACCCTCTACCTATTGTCCAATTGCTGTGACATCCTGTGTTTCAAAAGTATTCGAGTCTATTCTTAACAGAAAAATTTTAAAGCATCTTTCCTGTCACTGCCTACTTTCTGATCATCAGTATGGGTTCCATCAGGGATGCTCCACTGGCGATCTTCTCACCTACCTTTCAGACTCCTGGTCATCCTCCTTTCAGGACTTTGACGAAAGCTTTGCCATTGCACTTGACGTCTTTACGGCCTTTTATTGAGTCTGGCATAAATCTTTAATTTCCAAACTCCCCTCATACGGTTTCTATCCTTTTATCTGTGCCTTCATCTCTAGCTTCCTTTCTGGTTGCTCTGTTGCCGCTGTTGTAGATGGCCATCGCTCTTCTCCTAGATCTATTAACAGTGGTGTTCCTCAGGGCTCTGTCCTATCACCAACTCTCTTCCTTTTATTCATCAGTGACCTAAGTTGTACTTCTAACCCTATCCACTCGTATGCTGATGATTCCACCCTTCACCTTTCCATTCGGTTCCTGCAACGTCCATCTCAGCAGTTACTTCAACAAACATGGGTTGAGGCTATGGCACACCTAATGTTTGACTTGGCTCGTATCTCTGACTGGAGTAAAAATAATCTTGTTGTTTTTAATGCATTAAAGACTCAGTTCTTACACCTATCAGCCCGACAAAATCTTACACAGAAGTACCCACTAATTTTTAATAATGTCCAGCTCATTCCTGCATCATCCTTGAGCATGCTTGGGGTTTGATTCACTCAAGATTTATTTTGGAAAAACATATTACATATCTTGTGAAGTCTGCTTCAAAGAGATTAGTTGTGATTAGCCGTCTCCGAACCCTCTTTACCCCTGCACAGTTGTTGACTTTATACACGGGTTTTATTCACCCCTGTTTAGAGTACAACTCTCATGTGTGGGGAGGCTCCCCACTTGCAGGTCTTCTCAGTAGGGTGGAGTCAAACTTTTTGTCTCATTAACTCTCATCCTTCTACTGCCTCTCTTCAACCTCTGTTTCTTCGCTGTACTGTTGTATCTTTATCTCTTTTCTATCGCTACTTCAACGGTCACTGTTCCTCTGAACTGTCTGCTTGCATCCCTCCACCTCTACTACAGGCATATAGCACCTGTCTAGCATCATCCTCTCATCCCTTTTCTGTTGAACTCTCTAATGCAAGAGTTAACCATTACTCCCATTCCTTCATTTATGCAACTGTCCAACTCTGGAACTGTCTTCCTCTGTCTGTTTTTCCTACTTGCTCCAGTCTTTCAAACGCAGTGTGTCCAGGCATCTTGAAACGAACGGATCTTGAATTTGACTCTCTTTTGTATTGTTTTTGTTTTTTTCTTGGATGGAACAGTTTGCCAGCCCATGGCCTTTGGTTTCTTCTTCCTTGAATTTAAAAAAAATATATTTGTATATATATATACACATACTGTATTATATATATGTGTATATACAGTATATATTTAATCAATAGAACCTTCCTTTTCTGGCAACCCCGTTAGCGGGACCTCCTCGTAACCGGTATATTTGTTATAATAGCACAATTATTAATAAAATAGAGAAAAAAGTAAAAAATATATAAATATGCAATTCAAAATTACCGCACGTGGTTGTACTTGCTACCGCAGCCACCAGAGCACACTCCAGTAGTCCAGCAGTCTTCCTGCCATTTGTTTGTATGCTACCCCCGTGCATGCATCACCATTATAGCCAGTGAAAGACTTATTTATTCATCATTCCAATGGTTGAAAAGCAGAGAATGGTGGTCCTTACAGTTAATGGGGATGAATTCATTGCATCAGTGATTGATAAAGATAGGTCAAAATGATGCTGAGAGCAGGGAAGAGGAAGAACCAGAGCCAAAAGTGTCATGGAGAGATGCTGCAAAAGGCCTGTCTGTGTTTATCATGTCTGAAGAACAGTGCACATACATGAGTGCTCATGATGTTATGTCTCTTCACTGCATTCAAAATGAGTTTTTGCTGCAGAGAGGAAAGAGCTGTAAGCAGCGAGACATGCAAGATTTTATGAGGGTAACCCCTTCAGTCTTTCAACCATCTAAACCAAACACAACCTCTCTGCCATCAGCTGATTCAGTAGTAGAAGTCACCGACGACGAGATTGTTGTTGATATGTGCTAGAGGCCCTTCACTAATGCATAACTTGTTTTAAATGAAGATATAAGCATCTATGTAAGTGTACTGTAGATCTAAGCAGTTATAAGTTTTTCTATAGGTGTATGAATAAAGTGCAATATAACAATGAATAAAGTGAACTGTAGTAAGTGAAGTTATTTACCTGACAACCAACTCTTCACCAGTTCTAGTATAGTGCCGTAATTTAAGCATAACTTTTAAGTGTAATATAAGTAATATAAGTGTAATAACTTAGTATAAGTATAATGCAAGTGTAATATATGTGTAATTTACGTTAGTTTATGTATGGTGTAAGTGTAGTTCTGGACCCTGTTTAGATGATGCAATGTATGGGAAGTGGACCTTGTAATTCATTTTTGGGGCTTGATCTTAGTTAAAGTGTAACAGGAGAGTAATATTATTAACATGTAAGACCGCGTGGAGCGAGTTGGACGAGCAAATTCATGTCTGTTTTTGATAAAGAGGCGAAGAAAGTTAATTCGAGGTTAAAATTCGCGATAAGTTGTATTTGCACTTAGAATTCAGAATTTTGTAGTTGAGTTTGTGTTTATCATCTTGTTGTACTAAATGATAATGTCTATGAGCTTAGGTAAAGTCTGATTATTGATTATAGTCATTGATAGCCGCGAAATTAATTTATTTTTCACTGTCGCTAGATCACGTAGGCCAGACAAAGGCGACGTCTGGAAATAATTATGTGAATGCATGAGTTTAGGCATCGTTTAAAACTGTTAGACCCAGGTTACTGCCACAAAATTTAAATCATCATAAGTCATTTTGTCTAAGTAGAGGAGAGAGAAAAATTCCTTGTTGCAAGTTCCTTGATGATTGTATAATAAGTTAACTGTAGAGTAATAAGTCGAAGCCAGAACCGTTTGTGAGAACATCTCGGGATTCCCGGACGTCCTTGCCGCGGGCCTTCACTTCGAGCTGGTGCCTCATATCAGATGGATGTCCACAGGTCGGTCTAGAGTAAATTCATTGTATTTCCCCCCATACGTCTCAATAATTTGTTTTTATTCTATCTATATATAAAGTAAGTTGTCTGATAATATTCCCCAATACTTTTATGTGACTTCGAGCTGGTGCCTCATATCAGACGGATGTCCACAGGATTGGTGTGGCGTCATGAGGTCGGGTTGCCGTCTACGAAAAGACTTGTAGTCCTAATTGCCAAAGCCTTTACACAGTTCCACTTAGTTCATTTCTTTATGCATAGTTGTCGATTATGTAGTCGAATGGCCCACTTAGTAAAGCCTTTACTCCTAAAGTGAAATATTCTGGTTATAAGCGAGTGTGTTTTGTAGTGTTGTTTTTCTCTGACATGCAGGGTATTGCAAGCGCTGTGATATATATTGAATCATACTTGTGTAACCGATCATATACATAGATATGTCATATTGTGTAAACTCATGGAAAATAGGGGTGAATATACTAAATCTAGAGTAATCCTTAGTGACAAGTTGTAAGCCTGGGAAATACTACGAGTCCTTTTTGAGACCGTGGTTTATGCAAGTCACTCCTGAGTTTGTAATTTTCTTTTTCACTTGTGTACCTCGTGTTGAGTTAAGAGGTTGAGTTGTGTGCATTCTTAATGTATGTAATTATGTAATTTATGTATCGGGCGAGTAATTCATCGGTGTGCAGTATTATCAACATCTTGTTGAGTGTAAACCCCAAGGTACTTCAGTGGTGGTATTCTCTCGAATAATTAGTTTTGTATCGTGATATGTGAGACAGTTTGATTTATAATCTGTGGAGAAGAGAGCATTAATTCTATCAGTTAATCTGGTGGAATCAGAGACTGAAGTATTTCTGTGTTCTAGTTACTTTTATTGTTCGAAGGTTAATTTTATTTTATGTATATTAAGGTTAGTAATATAGTTAATTAAATTTTTCGTATGTGTTAGGTCTAAATTCCTCTGGGAAGTTGATTGTGAGATCGAGTGGCCCGCAAGGTATGTTACTATCTATAAAATTCACGCTTTCATACTTTCACGCTACCCTGATTACTGTTCCTAGGCCTCATTGTCCCTTCTTTCACTGTACGGGACTAATAAAACTTTTTTTTTCCTGGCAATTGCTGGGTGGTGGCTGCATTTTTTAGTTTTAGTTTTTATTTTTTTTTTATGCAAGGAAGAAGGAACCAAAGGCCATGGGCCCGCATACTGTTCCTTCCAAGAAAAAGTAAAAACAATACCAGAGAGCCAAATTCAAGATCCATTCATTTCGAAATGCCTGGACACATTGCGTTTGAAAGATTGGAGATCATAGGAAGTAGGGAATACAGACAGAGGGAGACAGTTCCAGAGTTGACCAGTTGCATAAATGAAGGACTTGCAGTAACGGTTAACTCTTGCATTAGAGAGTTGGACGGAAAAGGGATGAGAGTTTACTGCTAGATGGGTACTACGTGCCCATCGTAGAGGTGGAGGGATGCAAGCAGACAGTTCAGAGGAACAGTGACCATTGAAGTAGCAATAGAAGAGAGATAAAGAAGCAACACTGCGGCAAAGAGACAAAGGTTGACGGGAATCAGTAAGAGGAGGAGTGTTAATGAGACGAAAAGCCTTTGACTCCACCCTATTGAGAAGAATTGCATGTGGGGAGCCTCCCCACACATGAGAGTTGTACTCCATACACGGGCGAATAAAACCCGTGTACAAGGTCAACATCTGTGCAGGGGTAAAGAAAGTTCGGAGTCGGCCCAGCACACCTAATCTCTTGGAAGCAGATATCACAAGAGATGTAATATGTTCTTTCCAAGACAAATCCCGAGAGAATGAAACCCCAAGCATGTTCAAGGATGATGCAGGATTAAGCTGGATGTTATTAAACATCAGTGGGTACTCGTGTGGAAGATTTTGCCAGGTTGATAGGTGTAAGAACTGAGTTTTTGATGCATTAAAAATAACAAGATTATTTTTACCCCAATCAGAGATATGAGCCAAGTCAGACATTAGCTGTGCCATAGCCTCATCCCTTGTTTGCTGAAGTAACTGCTGAGATGGGCGTTGCGGGAACCGAATGGAAAGGTGAAGGGTGGAATCATCGGCATATGAGTGGATAGGGTTAGATGTACAGCTTAGAAGGTCATTGACGAATAAAAGAAAGAGAGTAAGTGATAGGACAGAGCCCTGAGGAACACCGCTCTTGATAGGTCTAGGAGAAGAACGATGGTCGTCTACAACAGCAGCTATAGAACGACCAGAAAGGAAGCTAGAGATGAAGGCACAGATAGAAGGATAGAAACCGTAGGAGGGCAGTTTGAAAATCAAAGATTTATGCCAGACTCGATC
>JAGKTI010035222.1:0-11301 GCA_018397915.1 Birgus latro | reverse complement strand
TATGTGACGGAGGTGGGGCTGGAGTTAGCTTGGTTGCTAGGGTGAGAAGTGGTTGGAAGAAGTTCAGGGAGCTGTTGCCTCTCCTGACATTGAGAGGACTCTCCTTACGTGCTAAGGGGTCTTTGTATGCAGCATGTGTTAGGAGTGTGATGCTGTATGGTAGTGAGACCTGGGCAGTAAAGGAAGAGGATATTCACAGGTTTAAACGTACTGAAATGACAATGATTAGGTGGATGTGCAGTGCGTCCCTGCGTGCAAGGCCTGGGGGGGCTGGGTTTACGATGGAAGAGTTGAGAGGTAGGATGGGACTGGAGTGTATTGGTGTTGTGATGAGGAGAGGTAGGCTGAGGTGGTTTGGACATGTGGAGAGGATGGGGGATGATAATTGGGTACAGAGGGTGAGAGGTGTTAATATTGTATTGGGGGAGGGGTTGGGAGGGGTAGACCGAGAAAGACATGGGACGAGGTCATTAAGTGTGACTTAAGGGTTAAGGGACTGAACAGGGAGGCTGCCAGGGATCGAGCAGCGTGGAGAGCCGCCATTAGGTGACCAAGGCTGATGCATGCAAGCATGTCGGAGCCTTCAAAAACGAAATGAAACGAGATTTTTATATTCTTTCTTTGTTCTGTTATTACCTCTCTTTCTCCATTTGTTCCATGCTATGTCCCTCTCTTTTATCGCTATCATACACCTTATATTAGACCACTCCTTTTTCCTGTTTTGTTTCCCACTTACTCTTGGCACCACTCCCAAATTATAGAGGTCTAGAAAGATATCTCACTTCCTCTGTATCTCTCGTTTCTCTGAATTTTCTCCAATCCACACTTTCGAAAAATTTTCTCAATTCTGCAGAGTTTGCTTTCCCAAAGTTGTATCTTCCTTGCCTATAAAGCTCATCTCTTGGCACCACTTTCCCTATTATCATCTGGAACTCAGTGACCACATGATCACTTTTTCCTATAGGGCACAGATATTTTAAAAATTCAGTTACATCAGGTTCTTTGGCTAGTAGCAAATCTAATCTTGCTGGTGTGTCACCACCTCGGAAACGTGTCTCTTCTTTGACCCACTGCGTCATTACATTATTCATTGCTATATTTAACAATTTAGTGCCCCACAAATCTTCACTGCCTCCGGAGTCCCATTTTTCCCAGTTCACCTCTTTACAGTTAAAGTCACCCATTAGGATTACACTGTTGCTTTTCTCAATCACTTTCTGTAGATAACTAACCATGTCTGACATCTCCTGGTATCATTCCATGCTCTTGTTTTTTGGGGAATATATACCACTGCCATATCTCTCTTACCATTCTCTCCACTTTCTAATTTCGTATTTATCACTTTGGCCCCACTTTCTCGCATTTCCACAGTATCTACATTTATATTGTCCTTCACTGCTATCATCACTCCTCCTCCCATTTTTTCTTCTGTCTCCTCTCCATAATTTGTATTTCCCATTTCCCATATGAATATCAATATCTTCTTTCAATTTACTCTCTACAAAGCCCATAACATAAGGTTCGTGTACCCTCAAAAAATCATTGATTTCTAACCTTGCTGATATTAATCCATCAATGTTTATATACGCCACTTTCAAACTTTTTTCATTGTTTTTTATACTCCCTTCTCTCTTTTCCTCCGTTGGTACCACTTTTTCAATTTTCGATCCATAACTTTCCAATAAAACACTGTCTTCTCTTCCTCCGTTGTCTGTTCGTTTTTTACCTTTGCTTCCTTTACTAACTCCTTTAATTTAGCTCTTTCTTCTTCATTTGCATCTCTCCTTACCCAAACATTTTAAAACCCCTCTTTATCTGGCGGGGGGGACATACTCTGGCCGCACTATGGGGTGGTACTACTACTCAGCGGCCAGACTGTGTTATGAAGAATTCTGCCACCGTATTCCTCGCGTGTCGTAAAAGGCGACTAAAAGGGGCGGGGTGAGGGGACTAGGGACCCCCTCCTCAGTTTTTTAGTTCCTAAAAAGAGACAGGCTAGAGAAAGGGATGGGGGATCGAGTTATCTCTGTACCCTGAAGGTTGGGTCTATGAATGTGCGTGGTTGTAGTACGATTGAGGCTAAAAGGGAGGAGACTGGGAGAATGTTTGTGAGAAGAAAGTTGGATGTGTTAGCTTTGAGTGAAACAAAGATGAAAGGGAAAGGTGAGTCTACGTTTGGAAGTGTGAATGGAAGATTGTCAGGTGTTGATAGAGGAAGGGCAAGAGAAGGTGTGGCCTTGTTAGTGAGCCTGGAAGTACAGCAGTGTGTGACTGAATGGAAGGAGGTGTCACTGAGACTGATGTGGGTGAAAGCAGAATCTGAACATGAGTTGTGGGTATTTGTGAGTGCATATGGGCCTGGTAGTGAAAGGGATGAAGAAGAGAAGGAGTCTTTCTGGAATGATGTTGATGAGTGTTTGCAGAGCTTTGGCGCAAATGTGAATGTGGTAATGATGGGGGATCTGAATGCTACAGTGGGAAATGTAGCAGTTGAAGGTGTAGTTGGTATGCATGGTGTGCCTGGAAGAAATGAAAATGGGGAATGAATGATAGGTGTGTGTGTTGAGCAAGAGATGATGATTGGGAATACCTTGTTTGAGAAGAAAGATACTTATAAGTATACATGGGTGAGACAGGAGGGTGGAAGGGTTGTTGACAGAGCATTGATGGACTATGTGGTTGTGTCCAGGAATGTAATAGGAAGATTGTTGGATGTGAGAGTTTTGAGAGGGGAGGGTGGAGGTATGTCTGACCACTACCTGGTGGAGAGAAAGTTGAGAGTAGGTAAGAGATGGGTGAGAGCTAGGAGAGTTAGGTGTGGCAGGGAGGTTTTGAAAGTGAGTGAGTTGGATAAAAGAGAGAAAATGATAGAGTATCAGGAGAAATTGAGAGATCAGTGGAATGCAGTGAAAGATCAGGAGAGTGGCAGTGTGGAGGAGGAATGGCAGTTGTTTAAGAGTGCTGTGATGGGGCATGCAGAAGAGGTGTGTGGTGTGAGACGAGTGGGTGGTGGTGTAAGAAAGGGAAGTGAGTGGTGGTGTGAGGAAGTAAGTATGGCTGTGGGTGAGAAGAGACATGCATATGAAGTGTGGTTGCAGAGGAAGGATGAGGTGTCATGTGAGAGGTATAAGGAAAAAAGGAATAGGGCGAGAAGGGTTGTGCGTGATGCTAAAGTGGCAGCAGATGAGAGGTGGGGTAGGAGGTTGACTGAGAATTTTCAAGAGAATAAGAAAATGTTTTGGAAGGAGGTGAAAAGGGTGCGAAAGGGAGAGTCTGGGAAGGAGGAGCGAGTAAAAGCAGAGGATGGAAGGATGTTAATTAAGATGGATGCAGTAAGGAAGAGATGGGCGGAGTATTTTGAAAGATTGTTAAATGTAGAGGAGGAAAGGGAGGCTGAGATTGTGGCAGATGGAAGGGTGCAAGGAATAGATGTGTTGGGAGAGTTGAATGAATCTTTGATCACAATGGAGGAACTGCAAGAGGCAGTAAAGCAGATGAAAACAAGGAAAACTGCAGGTATGGATGGGTGTGCTGTGGAATGCCTGAAAGGTGGTGGAGCGACTATTGTTGACTGGTTAGTAAGATTGTTGAATGTGTACTTTGTGCAAAGTATGGTGCCAATTGACTGGGCAAGTGCTTGTGTGGTCCCATTGGATAAAGGTAAGGGTGATAAGTATGAATGTACTAGCTTTAGAGGTATAAGTCTGTTGAGTGTTGTAGGTAAGGTGTATGGCAGAGTGTTAATTAAGAGAGTTAGAGAGGGTACAGACAGAGTGATTGGTGATGAGCAGTGTGGCTTTAGGAGAGGGAGGGGATGTGTGGATCAGTTGTTTGCTGTGAGACAGGTGTGTGAAAAGTATTTAGCGAAAGGTAAAGATGTGTTTTGGGCATTCATGGATTTAGAGAAAGCATATGATAGAATTGATAGGGAGGCTTTGTGGAATGTTTTAAGATTGTATGGGCTTGATGGCAGGTTACTAAAAGGAATGAAAAGTTTTTATGTAAATAGTAAAGCGTGTGTAAGAGTGGGAAATACTGTGAGTGATTGGTTTCCCGTGAGAGTGGGGCTGCGGCAGGGATGTGTGATGTCGCCTTGGTTGTTTAATATTTATGTGGATGGTGTTATAAGGGAGGTGAATGCAAGAGTGTTAGGTGGAGGACTGAGTCTGGTGAATGATGGTAGAAAGTGGAATCTGAAGCAGCTGCCGTTTGCAGATGATACTGCACTGGTGGCTGATTCAGAGGAGACATTGAGACAGTCGGTAGAGAGTTTGGAAGGGTGTGTGAAAGAAGGAAACTGAAAATAAATGAAAATAAGAGTAAAGTGATGAAGTGTACGAGGTTGGTAGATGGTAGAAGGATGAATATAGTTTTGAATGGTGAGTTGCTTGAGGAGGTTGAGTGTTTTAAGTATTTAGGGTCACATGTTGCTGTGGATGGAAGAATAGATGCAGAAGTGAAGTTTAGAATGAAGTTGGAAAGGTGCTGGGAGGAATGAAAAAAGTGTTTAGATGTCGTTCACTCAGAATGGATGTAAAGAGAAGGCTGTATGAGGGTATTGTGGTACCGACTGCATTATATGGGGCTGAAACATGGAATATGGGTGTAGTAGAGAGGAAAAGTTTGAATGTAATGGAAACGAGGTGTCTGAGGAGTATGTGTGGGGTGACGCATATGGATCGAGTGAGAAATGATGAAGTGCGAAGGAGAACTGGAACTGTTCGGGAGATGGCTGATCGAGTTGAGCAGAGGGTGTTGCGATGGTTTGGGCATATGGAGAGAATGGATAATGAGCGACTGGTGAATAAGATAACTAGATCTGATGTGAGAGGTGTAAGGCTGAGAGGAAGACCACGAATAGGATGGATGGACAGTGTGAAGAGAGCGTTGGATGCGAGAGGGTTGTCTGTTGAGCAAGGAAGAGTGGCTGCGTGTGATAGAAATGAATGGAGAGAAATTATGAATGAATAAATGATGACGCAGCCCTGAGGGGATATTCTCCTGCATTTTTTCTGATCAGCTGGTCAAGTCAGGTGTAAGGGGCTGGATCCATTATGATGTGGCAGGGGTAAACCAGCTTTGCTGTCGGGCCCTGCTGCGGATGTCACTGACTGCACTGCATCATTGAACCTCGTGCGGTGTGGTGTGGTGAGGATCTGTCCCTTCTCCCCTTTAGGGCTAAGATGCGAATGAATGTGTATGAGTGGATGAGCAAATTGGGAGTGTGTTGACCTGTCTCGGCTACCTCCCTTTTCTTGGGGGAAGCAGCTTAGGTATATAGATAGATAAATAGATTGATGATTTCATTCACCATTACCTGAGACTCAAACTTTACCTTCAATGGCCTTGCCCCTCCTTCCTCGTACTTTCCTAACCTAAACACTTCTTCAATCTCTTCTTGAGCTTCGTTGTTACCCTCCATAACCACTGATGTTATCTCTCTAACCTTGCTCAGTTCTTCTCTTTCTCTTTCGGATCTTACTGTCATATGTTCTTCTTTAACTCCTGAAATTATAACACATTTTTTCTTGTCTGCTACATCCCTGACCAAATATTCTCTACTTCTCAGTACCCTAACCACTTCCTTCAAACACAATTACACTTATACTGTATATATCTACAGTATTTATCGCTAAGTTTCCTTCAGTAATAGTAGTTTATTTTCACTCCAAGCATTCACTTTCTCGTTCAGGAAACTACATAGAGAGCGAAGCTTTCACTTTCACTGTCATTACTCCAAGTATCAGTCACTATCCATCATTATCATTGATAATTCAGCTAGTTCATGTCCACAGCAGAGTCACTTAGTCCTTTACCGCTTCCCACACGATGTTTAGTAGGGGAAGAGGTCACAGGGCCTTTTACACTGGGCGCAGAAGCGGCAGAAATGGAGGGGCGCGAGTGCGACGTGATTCCACCTTGAAGGACGACACTGAACTGAATGATGAGCGTATCTGGGCAGCCAAGGGTTGAAAATGTCAGCTGCTAATGCATATGCTGAAATAATCCGTAGGAAATATAGACAATACATAATAAATTAGGTAGTTCCAGGTGAATGTAAATATCACTCAGGCTTCTCCCTTCCTTTCTTATATATATTTATATTATGAGAACAGGTCATACGGCATATTTCAAGGGGAAAGAAGCAGGAAAAATTAACAAATGAGTGCATGTGGGATATTGCCAAGTTCTAATTAGCCAATTCCAGGTGTATGGCACTATCAATTACCTTATTTTTTTATATATATTATTTTGTATAAGAATAGGGAATAGGGCTCATATCAATGGATGAAATCAGTGGAAAAATCTGGGGAAGATTTGTGTAGCGCAGCACGGCTGAGCAGATGACAGGAGAGGGTAATGGAGGGGAGGTAGAGAGGGGAGTCTAGAATGGGGGAAAATAGCTAAATTGTCAACAATGGATGGGAGTACTGATGACATTAGCAGCTCTGACTATTGTTGGACACTGGCAGTACTGATAGATGATACATGTCACCACTTGAAAGCCCGGGCGAATTCAAAACAACACAGTATCACAAAAGTGCCGCCCCGCGGTATGATCCATTACGACCGAGCGTCACCACAGTGCCGACCGTGGTTAATATGCTCATCTTGCATCCTTGATTTTGATTCGTACTCATCTAGTATACTTTTCATTCTGTCCCTTTCTTCTTCTAACTTTTTATTCTCCCTCTTGAGCTGTTTTATTTCATTTGATGCAGATTCATTACTCACCTTTAATTCTGTGACTTCTTTTTCTTGTTCACCACTACGTGTGCAAACTTTTTCCAGTTTACTCTGTAGGACTTTGATCTCTCTCTCTTGCTCTAAGGTCTGTTCCTGCAACTCTCTAATTACTATCCATACCTTTTTTAACTCCTGGACATTCCTCTCCGCCATTTTCTCTACTCCTGCTACTCTTGTTTGTTTCAGCTTAGTACTTCCATTACCTACATTATCTTCGGAGAAGCTCAAAAATTCCCACTCGCCGCCAGTTGTAAACAATCCTCCGTCCCTCTCCACCATGATGCAACCACATGGAAACTTTCTTTTCTCGCTGTATCTTGTATTTTTATGGCCGAAACCTGCTTTTTTTTTTTTTACTAATATCCGGCGGGACCACCACTCATGCACTCATTCACATAATCACAATAGGCTGGTCTCCTTTTCGCCGCTGATTCAGTGATTATTTCCCCTCGATCCAGAAGCAGCTCCGTCTCTCTCGGCGACCCGTTACATGTGTCCAAAGCAGTGCACCCAACAAGTGAGGCCTGAGGTGGCCGTTGTTAATGTTTTTGTTTTACTGTCAATGTCATAATGCATTAATTTCTTGCTGCAGCATGTTGATAATTAAATCATACACTGTACTATACCCCGTGGGGGTAGGGTTTTTTTTCAAGAATTCTCCCCCACCACCACCTGCCCATTTTCGACCTGGCAAAACAGTAAGTCAGTTTTGAAAGGACTTGAACATAAAAAATGCTGTGGATATCATGGTCGAATGCTGGAAAAAAAATTTCCCCAGCCACTATAACACATGGGTGGAAGAAACTTTTCCCTCACCTGACTATGGAAGGTGAGTGGAAGAAGGAACATGACACTCTGGCGGCAACTGTGGAAGCGATCAGACACACAAGCATACACACAGCAGAGGTGGACGAAACAGCTGTAAGACAACACTTGACACACTATGACCTAGACTCAGGTGTGGTTGACATAACAGAGGAAGAGATGAACTCTAGTGAAGACAATGAAAGGCCAGAGCACACTGCACAGAAGATGACAACCCACAAATTGTCCCACAGCCTGTTCACCATAACTGACATAGCAACAACCTTCGAGACATACACCGAAACTATGCCTGAGGCTACCCAGATCCTATCCACCTTGAATAATCTGTAGTCTCAATTGATGGCAGTCTACAACAGAAACCTACTGGAGCAGAGACAAGCCAGGATCACACATTTTTTTAATGTGACAGAGAATGTGGCTGCTATTATGCAAGACTTAGACATGACAGGAGAGGAGGATGAAGGAGGAGAAGTGGACAGAGAGGAAGCGGAGTTGCTGGAGCCTGAATTCGACTTTGAGGGCTTCGGCTTAGGTGATAGGGCTTCCCCAGAGAGGCCCATGTCACCCAGTAACTAGCCCATCCACCCTCAACAAACCTTCACCTGCCACTCATGCCAATGTTTACTTTATTTCTGGTAAGGATTTTTGGTGTTGCAGCTCTTTATAACAGTTCTAATGTCATTTCAGGTACACGTTTATTGTGTTATGCAGTATAAGCAACTAGTAAACACTCCATATTTAATTTTGGGTAGGGCCTGTTTGGTGTTACAGGACTTTGATAGGGTAAGGTACAGGACTTTGATAGGATAAGGTCGCTGTCCCACTGAAACGCCCATCTATTTTTCCCATTGATTCTTAACTTCACACTTTGTCATTTCACGTTTCGCAATGTTTTGGCAGAACATCACAACAGTGAAAAATGAGGACTTACTGTAATATTTACATATTCACTGGCCTTATAATTACACTGAGCATCAGAATATCGCACCTTTATACACTCGCTAGGAATGTTTCGACTTAGAATATATTTATGCACTAAAATAATTTTCAACTAATATTATACCCATTTCCACTTTATAATAATATTTACATATTCACTGGCCTTATAATTACACTAAGCATCTGTATGTTGCATATTTTCCTGAGAATGAGCATCATATCACTATCACACCATCTCAGAACTGCATCATTGTGTGGTATTTCCTGAAATAGGGGTGAATACATAGACCCACATCACACTCAACGCACTCATAGCGGATGTCTTTTCTCTGAGTGTTGGGTCTCACTTGAGAATTACCACACACGACACCTGTGTTGAGGCCTAGGACTGTTTGGTTGGGGAGGAATAGGAGTGGCAAAGTGGCAGCCGGAAATTCTCAGGGGAGTTTGGGCGGTAGGGGCAGTGCGGGGTCGTTTCTGTGTTCTCTCCTCAGCATATTTGGCTATAATCTCCTGGCCAAGCTCCCTGACAAACCCTTCATGGGTTTCCTCCACACCTGTTGTCATGGCATGCTGGTGGTGGCAATTTAGGGCAGTTATGTCGAGCAGGTGAAAGAAGAGCTTTTTGTACCACTTCATCGTGGTCCTGGCACATTCAACACTCGATATCATGGAGTCTGACTGGTCCATGAGCCGCATATTGATGTTATAATCCAGCACTCACTCAGGTTTCCAGGTGCGGTGCCTGCTCTCGCTGCGGTAATCCACAGACTCTGTACAGTGCATCAAGGGGCGGTGAACCATGGTGAGGAGACTGTAGCACCAGTCGAGCAGGGCAGTACTCCCAAGGAGGATGGAAAGCTGATGACAGGGAGAGCTGGAGCTCCCGTTTCATCAGCCCTCAGGACTTGTTCCTGACCATCCTCCTTTGCTGAACTTTTTCAGTGTCTCAGTTACACAGAGAGTATACCAGCATGCTCTCCAATACAAGTTTCTCTAACTGTCAACACCAAAATACATACACGCTACACACTACACTTCCTTTTCAAAATTTCTTCAAAATGGCGCACAAAAATCATGCCTCGGAGTCCCCAGGGGGGGGGACCATAAATGCCCCCACCATCTGCCTCTCTCCCGGTGACGACTCAAAGAGCTGCCTGGAACCATTGTCTGACTCACTCCTTCTTCATTTCTGTAACATTCGCAGCCTTTCCTCTAACTTTCACGCTGTCGAGCACCACCTCTTCTCCTCTAAACCTCACCTTCTCTTTCTCACTGAGACTCAGCTGTCTGAGGCAACTGACAGCAAACCCTTTTCTGTATCCTCCTACTTTCTCTATTCTCGTTTCAAAGCCAAAGGTGGCTGTTGCGTATATGTACGCAACGATCTATCTTGCTCTCGTGTTCCTGAACTTGATTCTTCTGAATTCTCTACTCTCTGGCTTCGGCTTTCCTGTCATTCTCTGACTAAATATATCTGTGCTGTTTACTTATCTCCTAATTCTATAATTCTACTGACTATGAAAAATTCTTTGACTATCTTACTTCTAGGATGGAACACATTCTATCCATTTCTCCTTTCTCTGAAATCTCCATTCTAGGAGATTTCAATGTTCACCACCACCTTTGGCTCTCCTCTCCTTTCACTGATCCACCTGGTGAACAAGCCTACATCTTTTCTATCCTTAATGACCTAGAGCAGCTTGTACAGCACCCTACCCGTATCCCTGACCGCCTTGGAGAGAGTTCCAACATACTTGACCTTTTCCTAACAACTAATCCTTCTGCTTACACTGTTCATCTTTTCTCTCCGTTGGGCTCCTCCGATCAAAATCTTATTACCTTAACATGTCCAATCGCTCCAGTACAGCCTGTGGACCCTCCAAAGAAACGCTGCCTGTGGCACTTTGGAGCTGCAGATTGGGAGGCCCTCGGGCAGTACTTCTTTGATTTTCCATGGAATGATTATTGCTTCCATGGCCGGGAGCCATCTGAGTGTGCCTTCCGCGTTACGGAGGTTATTCTCTCAGGCATGGAAGCATACATTCCTTTCTCATATCCTCTGACTAATGCAAGAAAGCCTTGGTTTAATCACGCTTGTTCTAATGCTGTCCGCAACAAGTAGAGGGCCTATAAGAGGTACCAGAGCCAACCCACCCCTGAATCACACCTTTAATATATTTCTGCCCGGAATCGTGCTAAGTCTGTTCTTCGCTCAGCTAAAAACAATTTCATCCGCGCTAAATGTTCCCAACTCTCAAACTCGAATTCTTCTCGCTCCTTCTGGCACCTTGCCAAAGACCTTTCTAACAACTTTACCTCATCATCCTTCCCTCCTCTTTTCTACTCTGATGGCTCTGTAGCTATTTCTTCTACTGATAAAGCAGATCTCTTTGCTCAGACTTTCTCCTCCAATTCTACTTTAGACGATTCCGGTTCTGTTCCTCCATCACTTCCCCCCTCTGAATTCCTCTTGACTGACATTAAAATTTCTTCAGCTGATGTGTTCTCTGCCATTACTGGCCTCAATACTAAAAAGGCATACGGTCCTGATGGAGTCCCTCCTGTTGTCCTCAAAAACTGTGCTTCTGTGCTTACACCCTGCCTAGGTAAACTCTTTCGCCTTTGTCTGTCAACTTGTACCTTTCCTTCTTGCTGGAAGTTTGCTCTCATTCAGCCAGTCCCAAAGAAGGGTGACCATTCCCAACCCTCTAACTATCGTCCAATTGCTTTAACATCCTGCGTATCAAAAGTTTTCGAGTCAATTCTTAACAGAAAAATTTTAAAGCA
>JAGKTI010035220.1:0-11301 GCA_018397915.1 Birgus latro | reverse complement strand
ATTCCTGAAGTGGAGGACAAAGAAACAAAGAAGCTAGAGGTAGAAATAAACAGAAGTGATGAGGTGGTAATGTCGTAAGAGAAGGTGCCATATACTGAGGTTTTGGGTAAGTGAACAATGCTTATAAACTCCTATATTATTGTGTGAAAACCATTATAGACTTTTACTACACATAAATTCGTACCAAATAAATGAAATAAATACGTAATTTAAAGTGGCTTGAATTAGTCAACCTTTCCATAGTTCGTTTTGTTAGCCAGGTACCCTGAAAAAGAAGGAAAACGTAAGGTTGAGTGACACCTGTATCAACATTTTTTTACCTCAAGATCGCGATTTCACTATGAATTTCCGATGTTTTCCACCAAAGCGAAGATTTCAGCGAAAAAACAAAAAGTTGAAAATCGGTCGGGATCTGGGGGTAGGCTGGGTAAAAAACCGGTCGGGACTCGGTGGGTTAAACAAATTACATAGAGGAAGGTGGTCTGTCTGGATATGCACTGGATAACCATATACTATGTCTCTGAAATGTTTCATGGATCAGACTACTGACAAAGCTTCTAAATCGGTGACACTGTTTTACGTTCAGCGGTGGTAAGTGTGCGACTAGCATACGTTATTACACGCTTCCTGGATGCTCGATCTAATTGCATTAAAACTGAACAAAGTCCTGCGCCTGAGGCGTCTATGCATAGAAGAAAGGATTTGGTATAATCAGGGAATGCTAAAATTGGGGCATTGGCAAGAGCTGTGTTTAGTGCTTGGAAAGCCTGTGACTAATCGTTAGTCCATACAAAGGATACATTCTTTCTTAGTAAGTGGGTTAGAGGAGCGGCGATCTTTGCATAGTCTTTAATGAATCTGCGATATTAACCACTTAGGCCTAGGAAACTTCTGACACCATCGGTAGTGGTAGGTTCTGGGAAAATGATGATCACCTTAGTTTTGTCGTCATTAGTATGAATGTCTTTTGCGTCGATGACATGTCCTAGAAAGTTGACTTTCTTTCTCAAGAAGTCACATTTACTGAGGTTGATTTTCAGGCCTGCTAGCTGTAGGCATTCAAATACTTGTTGGAGTCTGGCAAAATGATCAGGGACTGATTTAGTTACAACAATGATGTCATCTACGTAAGTAAAAAGAAAGTGGCCCATCATGCCACTAAAGACCGAATGGATAAGTCGCATGAATACTGAAGGAGCATTTCTCAAACCAAAAGGAAGTCTCTTAAACTGAAAATGTCCAGAAGGAGTGCTAAAGGCTGTAATTGGGCGAGAGTATTTTTCTATTTCGACCTGCCAGTAACCACTGAGGAGGTCTAGGGATGAAAAGACTACGTTATTTTCACCTAGTGATTCTAGCAAATCTGTGAGGACGGGTAACAGGAAACGGTCTGGAATACTTACGGAGTTTACTTTACAGTAGTCCACTACTGGTCTAAAGTTGCCGTCCTTCTTAGGGACTAAGAAAAGAGGCCTATTCCATGGACTGACAGAGGGTTCGATAATGTCCTGAACTAACATTTTCTGTACCATCTGATCCATCTGTTTTCTCAATCTGTGAGGTAACCGATATGCTGGTAGGTAAATCGGCTGAGTTCCTGGCACTAGCTCTGTGATGTTTGACTAAGTCTGTCTTGCCCATTTGTTCTCTGGGTAAGGTTACCACATTTCTGTAAGCGTGCAAAAGGTCGAGCAGTTGAGATTTATGCTGTGGAAAATCTTTGCAAGTCAGATTTGAGACCAGGTCAGGTGAACGAGTCAGAGCGGATCCCGTAGAGTTAATGGCACATATACCTGTTAGTTGACTATCATCATCAGTAGGGATAGAGGATTCCTGGCACACCATTACGACCGTTGGGTATACTAGAAAGTCTTCAATCTTTATACCACTTTTAAGTTTTTGTGGAGAATTCGTGACACTGAGCAAGTATAGATAACATATGCTGTCCTCTAATATCGTGCACCAGGTTGACTCATAAGTTAAGCTATTCACACAACACGTCTCAGGTAGTGTTAGTACATCCACTCCTTCTTTCACACCTACAGCATGAACAGAGCTTTGGTGAACTCATGCGGCAACAAAATTGTGCACGTATTCGTTACTGCACGCCTCGTCTCTGCGTGTTGGAGAACATCAGCCAGACTCTGTGAGGTAGGTAACTGAGACATGTCTAAGTCGGCTGTAGTGGTGTCGTTAGAGGAGGATGAAAGAGCCTTTTCTGAATGCTGAGAGGATGTATCATCAGGTGTTGAAGAATGAATGTCCTTGCTCTCAGTCAGCGAGGGAATGATCTCTGAATTCTCGGGTGATGATGATGATGACGGCTTGGCTTGTTCTGTACTCTTAGGGAGTGCGAGAGTCAGGGGGGACTGAAAGACTGAATTTACTGGCAGTACAGGACGGGAACATTCCATACTGCAGACTGGGAACCCAGAAATGTCTATACTACTACAGGCAGGCAATAATGCAATGGAGTGTTGTGCCATGGTGGCCAAGCCAATAAGGGCATCTGCTGGATATTTCAGTTCGTTAGTAACATGAAATTCTATTGGGAAAGGGAGCAAGGAGCTGTCTAGTTGTACTTCTAAAGTGACTCTTCCCTTAACCTTAAACTCTGAGCCTTCTACACCGCATAGGCGAATGGCAGGTGGCTCAATGAAATTGACGCGTTTGTGGTGGCGTTGAATGATGTCTAAAGAGGTATCAGAAATCAGGTTTACTATAGATCCGGTGTCCATGAAGAACGACATTGGTATGTCATTACTCTGCCCTAGAATGGCTAGACATGAGGAAGTTATAGGTCCAACATGGAGGATGGGGGTTTGGTGTTCTGTTCCTACATCATATTGGTCCGATACTGGCGCGGCGCTTCCCCTGAATGGTCGCGGTTGAGGTAACGACACTCCTCGGTAGTGTGTGTCGTACTGGTCTTATGATTCTTGCATGTAGGACGAGGCGAACGGGAAGGCGTATGCCGTCTAGTTTGTGAGTGAGGCCGTGTGTGTTTATGGTGGCAGCTGTTTGCTCGATGTCTGGGTTTACCAGAGTGCCAGCAGAGGATCGAGGACTGTCTGTTCTGTCAGATGCTAGATTGATCACGAGGTCCGCCTCGTGTGGTGGAACGGGAGCGGTATTGGTCTGGGGGAGTGGTAGTGTGATGGACCCGAGAGACCAAGGGGTGGTTTGTGGCCTGACACGTGAGGTTTGAGCCTGTTCTTTCATGGATGGTTTTAGTGATCTGAACAATTTTATCTCCTGGATTGAAACCGATTGCAAGGGCTATCTCTCTCTGTTTAGGAGCAAGTCAATGGAGGAATCTCAGGTAACCAAATAAATCTGCAAAGTTGTTGAGTGAAACCATATGGGCTCCTTCCACTTCCTGTACCCATTTCGTGCCTATAAGTAATTGGTGGACCTCGCTATTAGTGGCTTTCATGGCAGCGGCTGCTTCGCATAGTTTGGCATGTTGGGGGGGACCTGCAGATCCTCATCCATCTAGGTGAGGAGATTAGTGAACCCAATGAGAGATGCGGCATTGGAATGTTGGCAACAAAGTGTTATGAGTTCCTTACGGAAATCATCAAAGGTTTTTATGCCATCAAAATGTCCAGCACGGATCGCGGATCCGATGTCCGATTTGCCTTGGTGTAAGCGACTCATAAGATAAGAGACTGAGGTTTTCATCTGTAATCCGCTGATTGTGGATGTCAGTTTCGACCTCTCTGAGGAAATTATAAGCAGACCAAGCGGAGTCCTCGCCGGTAAATTTGGGACGATTGGCATCGTCGAGATAGATAGACTGTGGAGTAAGGGTTGTTTGGGTCTTGGTTTGAAGCGTGGAAGTGATGGGAGTATGAAAAAGAGAGTAGGTAGAGGTAGGTAAGGGTAAGGGAGACGGAAGATGAAGTGGGGCAGGAGAGTCAACGATAGTGGAAGGAGTAAGGGGAGAAGCAGGTTGTGTATTAACAGGGGTAAAGGATGAGGTGTCTGGATGGATAGTATCTGATGGGAAGTTTGTTGTGAGGCGGGTAATGAAGTGGTAGGCGGTGAGGCGGGTCGTGGGAACGTGCGTCCGCTACGTAGATGAGTCAGTGAATCGTCTTCGGCGGGTGGAGTGTGAGCATTGGTTATTTCTTGGCTGAGAGCGGGTGCAGTAAATTCCGTATATTGAAAGTATGACATGTAGTCTGGCGACGTAATGTAAGATAAGAGATGAAGAATAATATATATATATTTACAGCATGAAGATGAGAAAATGTACCATGAGAATGGAAATTGAAATGTATGGAGATGACGGGATGCGAGCTTCAATAAATAGGTGAAATGGGAGATGAATAATAAAGACAGGCGTTGAAGGTGAGTATGAAGTGAGGGGTGGAGATGAATTATGAGAATAAAACACAATCTGTGGAGAAAATTGGAGGATAATCTCTATAGGAAGTCAATAATGGGTGGAAGAAGGTATACTATTATAGTTACACAGCTGAGTTGTGAACGAAGTGGAGAGGAGGGACGAGAGTGTGAATCAGCTGGGAGGAGACGGTAGTGGGAGTGAACGGGGAGGTCACGTGGTGGGCGGCGTCAGAGGCAGATAGCCGTGATGGATGAGACTGGTTGTGAATACGACTTGTAGTAGTAGGTATGTAGAATGAGTCTTGGAAAAGGTGGAGTGTCTCGCTTGTCTTGAGCCGTTACGTGAATAGGAGGGTTGATTGGTGCGGTGGAGAGTTAATCCAGACCAGATGGGAGGCACGGAGGGGTGGACAAATACCTCCACAGGTAGGTGCAAAGCTTGTGGGTGGCAGATGTGGCAGATGGAGAGGGTGTTGATGTGGCAGATGCAGAGGGTGACGTTGGGGGAACGGCAGATGCTGGAGAAGGCCACCGGGAGATGAACAGGTGTCTGAACTGGTGTCAGAACAGGTAAGACAGGTGCAAAGGGCGTCGTCATCGATAGTCGCGGCCTGGGCGGGGTTGTGGTCAGTATAGAAAACGGCACTGGTGAGGGAAATTGGACACCTATAGATGAAGAGCCGGTATTTGCCGGTATTACGCCACAAGAGGCAGTGAGAGGGTGAGGCTGTGAGATGCAAGGCGTCAAGGGGTTGTTTGTGGCACTAAAACACTTTAGGAGGCGGTCAGAAACAATGGTCCGAGACACCGCTGCTACCAAATGTTTGTTACACCCTCTTGATGGTGGAAGGAAAGTCCTGGAGTAGCTATTTACAGCCTTTAATTGTGGAGCATGGAGACAAGATGCTGCTGGATTAGACTGTACATATGTTTCGAGTTGGTTGGTCAAGCCTGGGAACGGCTGATAGCTCAGCAGTCTGTGATACAGTGGGGACACACAGTGGGGGGGCATATATACATACACATAACGAGGATGATACATACATATAGTGGGAATGGTACACCGGGGCTAGGAAAGTTGGTCCTGACATTTAAGATGAGAGTGACCAGCCTCATTCATCCCTAAGTGGAATAACTTGAGCAATATCTCCAACCATCCCTTGGATATAAACCTTCACCGGCTCAATCCGGTTGGAGTGCCGGAATTACCCACTAAACCACCAGGCACCATAATTTGGTTATATGGTTAACACTAAGCGTAGTAAACGGTTTCCTGATGTACAGGAAACCATTTGGCTTGTCACTCAGTGTAAAGTCACCCACAGGCAGATGGAACAGGAAAGAATGAAGGAAGAACAGACAAAACGAGGAGTGTAAAGTCATCTGTAGGCAGAAGGACGAGGAAAGAATGAAGTAAAGATTACACTTTCATAAATAATTAATTCATCCACTTCAATTTTCTGCCATATCTTTTGCCTCGCCAACTCAGATACTCAAATCATGCTTGTCTACGTTCTTGCTCTACCATGCTTCTTCCCACCTTCAAATTCACTTACATTTTCCCTTTTTTCCACCCAACTGATATCCTACACCTCCTTTTACCACTTTATCTATATTCTACACCCTTTTCGTCACCCTATCCATATTAATTCTACATATTTGAACAAAGTCTTCTAAACAAGGGTAACGCCTGAGCCTCTCACCACGAGCAGCATATATGGCACAAGAACTGCATCATCTGCTTGGTAATACTAACTAATCCCTTGAATCAAGTGATGTCTAAATATCTATCTATTTATTGCCAGACGCCTTAATCCCGCAAGGGGTGGTCACAAACAAATCGCCTCCATGTCGCTCTGTCCCCCGCCATTTCACTGCCCTGCTCCCAGCTCAGACCCCCCTTTCTCATATGCGACCTCAATAAATCCACTCAACATGACAGGGGTGCTGAAGATGGGTGCCTTCCATACAGACACTGATTTTACAGGGTGATGGAACTGCTCGGTTATACAAGTGACCCTCAGTTACTTTGCTATCCCCCAAAGGGAGGATGTTGAGCTGCAGGAAGAGGGCACGCTCAGCCTGCAGTCCACTGGGTTTGTCTCAGCTGAACCTGGGGACCACAAGTACTACAACTAGTACGGTACTACTACTACTACAAGGGGCCTTTTCTGAGCAGCAGCAAGAATACACTAAGAAGGATATCACCCAGATTCAAGGGGTCAAATACTAAAACCTAACAACAGACGCTCAGCATTCAGCTGTGTTACGTATAATCTAACAACAGACATTCAGCACCCACCTGTGGCACGTATAATCTAACAACAAACACTCAGCACTGACAATAGACATTCAGCATCCACCTGTGCCAAGAATAATCTGACAACAGACGCTCAGCCCCCACCTGTGTCAGGGGGTTGCATGTGGTGAACTGGTAGGGAGGATAATTCACACAAGAACATAAACATACTTTAAATATAGATGGCATAAACCCCCCAAAAAATGAGCTCACACAATTCATTAAACAACAAAACATACACACTGCCATCTTACAAGAAACAAAGCTACGCAGAACACAAAAACACCTACATTTCATAATTTCACCACCATTAGAGCAAGACCGGGCCGACGACGGTGGCGGTGGACTCATCACCCTGGTACTCAAATCCATCAACTTTTTAGATACAAGTGGCAATTCTCCCCCCACATGACACCACAACAGAAATACAATCAGTCAAAATATGCACTGGTAACAAATCACACATAATAATCGCCAATACATACATTCCCCCTCAATCGTCCCCCACAGTACCACACAATTACTCTCCACATATACATCACATCACTAACATACCCAACATTATCCTGGGTGGCGATTTCAATGCCAAGGCGTCGGCCTGGCATGTCAACAACCCTGACACAGACAGAGGGCTGGTACTACAATCCCAAACAGATAATCTTTTCACACTTAATAATCTCCAGTGACATACTCATATCCCACACCAAACCCTCTGCCTCCCATCATCCTGAGACATCACCTTTTGCTCCCCAAACCTCGCCCCCACAACATCCTGGAGAGTGGTCAAAACCCTTGGATCTGATCACCTCCCAATCACCATCACTACCAAAACCAGAGTCACCCCAGCAGGCCACAGACACACATACACTAATTATAAGAGAGTTGGCTTGCAGTCCCGGGGGACCCAGGTTCGAATCCTCGCTGGGGCAGGGAACAGTTTAAGGATTTGAATTTCATTAAATCAGGCTTTACTGATCTACCAGAAGACCCGCCGACATGTCGTAAAAATAACCCCGCTAATACCAATACACCAGTCCTGTATGAGACAGCCCTAGCATGTATTCAATATGGACGGTGGGTGTTAGCGCTGAAGTGGTGACATGTAGAGGTGTATGGTATGTAGGAGGACAGCTGGGCCTTGATAGCAGGCTGTAAAGCCTATGCCCAGAGCCGGACACATAAAAAAAAAAAAAAAAAATGGGAGGCCTTTACAACTGAAACAGAACAACATTTCGAAACATTAAACAGTACATCTATCACAAATATCAACACCGCTGTGCACACTTTCAATACAATTAATCAAAATGCAGACAAAAGACACATCCTCAGAGGTAACAGAAAGAGACACATCCCCAACTTCACACTAGAAATTCAAGGCCTCATCAGTCAACGGGACACACTACGACACTCCCCAACACCTCATACACAAGACACTGTACAACAAATACAGGAACTCAACACCCAGATCATCAGAACAGAGAACACTAAATTGGAATAATTATTTCCAAACACTTGATCACAAAACAAACATCAGCAAACTCTATAAAACACTAAACAGCATCATACTGTCCAACAGCAACACTACACAATCACATGCTGCCATCACAACAACAAATACCATACTTTCTAACAAACAACAAGCAAACACTCTCATCAATCACTTTTCACATGTCAGCCATCTAAACCCTCATCGCGACGACCGACGTGTCATCCGAGGCAAGAGACAGTTCCCCACAGACCCAGACTTCGCACCTTTCACGTACAGCCAGACGAAGTGCATCATTAGCAACCTTAACCACTCATTCACCTGTGGACCAGACAATATAAGCAACATACACCTTAAACACCTTGGACCACAAGACATAAAAGCACACACCAACATATCAAACTACAGCTACTCACACAACATTATACCCAACATCTGGAAGCCTGGCACCATCATCACTATCCCCAAACCCAACAAAGACCCCACGTTACCTTCCTCACACCGCCCCATCACACTCCTCTGCACCCCCTCCAAAGTCACTGAATGACTGGTATTACAACTAGTTACACCTCAAACCTCCTTAGCCCCATCACAACATGGTTTTAGGCCACTACACTCCACAAACGCTCTTCTTACAGACCTTAAACAGAGAGTTTTTTATGGCATTCATTCAGCTAGTCCACCACACAGAACACTCCTAGTCACACTAGACATTAGCAAAGCATTTGATGGCATCCCCCGCCACAACCTCACAAACAAAATATTCAACACAAACATGCACAATAACACAAAAGATGGCTGGAAAACAATATAGCAGGCAGATGTTCGCACGTAACGTTTGTCAGTCAATCTTCGAACATCAGAAACTTCACAAATGGCGTCCTCCAAGGATCTGTTTTCTTCTATACTCTCTTTAACCCATACATGCGTGACACGCACACCCCACACACCACAAATACACATTACCTCCTACGCAGACAACAAATCACTTACATGTACACACCAAAACATAAACACAGCAGCACACATCCTCCAACCTTACCTCAACTCAATACACGAATGGTTCACCACAAACAGGCTCAAAATAGCTCCAGCCAAATCTTCAGTGACCCTTCTCACAAACTGGACAGCAGAACATTGTCACATTCCACACCCCACCATAAACAACACTCCCCTACCACACACACACATACACACACATAAAATCCTTGGTGTAACATACAATACCAGTACATCAATGTCATTCAAACAACACATCACAGACATTAAAAATATATTAACACCAACACTCAATGCCTTAAGGTCACTTGCCGATACAATATTTGGACACAACAAAGAAACTACCACTACAGTATACAGACAATATATACGTTCAGTGATGAATTATGCAAGCCCTACTTGGGCTTCTAACTTCACTAAAAGACACCACTACAACACCCTAAAGACCAAACAAAACAAAGCCTAAAAAATAATCACAGGCTGTACAGCTACTACACCCACAGACCACCTACACAAAGAAACCAAAGTCCTCAAAGTCAAGGATCATCTAGACATGAGAGGCACCCAAATTCTCCCTGCAGCTTCCACAAACCCACACCATCCACTACACCACATGGCAGCACATCCACACACCAAGGAACATCAAAACAACACCCAGCACACGATATCATACACAAATACTGTAATCTCTCCCCCCTTGCCCGCCTCAGACCAGCTTCCGGAAGCATATCCATACTCAGATCACTCCACTCGCTGCTCCATGCAGTGACTCAAAGACAACACACAGCTGCATGCACGGCCTCCTGATATCCACCCTTCTGAATCCTATCTCCCTCGTGTGGACAGGGTCCTCCTGGCCAGGATGAGATGTAGGCATCATCCTGCCCTCTTGATTTATCAGAGGAGGCTGGATGAATCCATCGCTGATGCCTGTCCAGCACCCCATACAATTAAGCACATTATGGAAGACTGCATTGCACACAATCACCTGCGCCAACAACACAACATGCACTCCTTGAGAGCTCTGTGGGAAAGCCCAGTCTCAGCAGTGGCCTTCCTTAGGGACTCGAGGCTGTTCGACGAGACTGCCTTGAGAACAAGTACTACTACTACTATTACTATATACATTCAGCACCCACCAGTGTCACTTATAATCTAACAACAGACACTCAGCACTGACAACAGACATTCAGCACCCACCCGTGTCACGTATAATCTAACAACAAACACTCAGCACTGACAACAGACATTCATCATCCACCTGTGTCACATATAATCTAACAACAAACACTTAGCCCTAACGAGACGCTCAGCACCCACTTGTGTTATGGGGTTGGATGTCGTGATCGGGTAGGGAGGATAATTCACACAAGAACTGTAGGATGGGGCATAGGTAGAGGGTGTGGAGTGGGTGGGAGGGTACACAGGGTAGGGGGTGTTGGAGGGGGGTAACCAGCTGTGGTGGGGTATGGTGGGGATAGGCTGAGGAGGTGGGTAGAGGCTGGGAGGCAGGGTATGCCAGGTTACCCCCTACTCTTGACATGGGCATGTATCCTGTAATAAGAAATGGCATAATTAGTTTTAGGTTATATTTGTTTTTATCATATTTATATGATACTCAAAACACTCTCTCAACCACTTGACTGTTAGGACTTTTTTTTTCCCCAGAACAATATGATCTCATTTAAAACGGTAATTCCATAACTTGTGTCCTAAGGACAAACATTATTACAGAACAATATCATCTGGTTTAGAAAAGGCAATTTTCAACACTTCCAGGCTACTTTGTAAAATAAAATCTTCACAATCTCTTCTGGCAGATGATATATTTTATGCTCCATTTTTGCTGTTTTTGGATGATGCTATTTTGCACAGGGGGGAATTTTGAAACTGGAGGGTTAAGATACAGTGTCATTAATACTTAGAGTCGAATAAGACACTGAGTAAAATGTCTGACTGTAACAAGAATAAACTGAAAAAGATGTCACCATACTGACGGGATTAATAACCAGTCTAGTGTATACTATTATGTATCCTCAGTCCTGGTGCAGCAGAGGGATGTCTTCATGTGGCAGCATGAATATACCAGGAGATGGATGGCTCAGCTGTCCGGCTATACTAGTGTCCCTCAGCTCCCTCCTATTCCCTAAAATATGGATGATGG
>JAGKTI010035219.1:0-11302 GCA_018397915.1 Birgus latro | reverse complement strand
GAGGGGTACTGTACATACAGTGGTGTATAGGCAGCGTGTTTTTTGGTTTTCAGTCTTTTTTTTTTGCATGGTTTTCTTGGTGGTGAAAATTATTTTGGATAATCCTATGTATATTTTGATGTCAAAATATGGCAGAATGACTGGAAAACACTGCCAAAATAAGGAGGGATACTGTACATACAGTAGTGTTTAGGTAGGGTGTTTTTTGGTTTTCAGTGGTTTTTCTGCATGGTTTTCTTGGTGTTTAGCACTACTTTCGATATTCCTATGTGTGTTTTGATGTCTAAATATATCTGAATGACTGGAAAACACTGCCAAATTAAGCATAGGTACTGTACATATAAGTTAGGTATAGGTTGGAGGTGGGTGTAGGTAGGGTCTGAGTGTGGTAGGGGAATAGTGTTCATTATCCGGATGTTCCCACTACCCGGACATGCCTTTGGCTCTATTATATCCACATAAATGAGGGATTACTGTAGTGCAAAACACAGGATATTGCACTGGTACCCCCAATCAGCTACCCATTAGGTGTTGAGCCAGATCATGTGTCACTACCCTCAGCTATTTATCTTGACCCTCTATCATGAAAACTTTCCAAAAACATTATCAGCCAAAGAGGAGTTCACCAATGTAAAACGAACAGAGAACGGAGGAAAAGAAGACAGTGTTCTACTGCAGAGTTATGGATCAGAAATTAAGGAAGTGGTACCGATGGAGAGAGGGAGAGAAGAGGGAATAAAGAACAATGAAAAAAAGTTAGAAAGTGTCATATACTAATGTTCATGGCTTAATATTGGCAAGATTAGAAATCAACAATTCCTTGAGGGTACATGAACCAGATATTATGTGCTCTGTAGAGACCAAGTTAAGAGGGATATTGATATCCATATGGGAGATGGTAAATACAAACTGTGCAGAAGAGACAGAAAAGAAAAAATGGGAGGAGGAGTGATGATAGCAGTGAAGAACAAAATCAATGTGGATCATGTGGAACTGGGAGGGGGTAGGGCTGAAGTGATCAATATGAAATTAGAAACTGGAGAGAATGGCAAGAGAGACATCGCAGTTGTATACGTTCCCCCTAAGACAAGGGCATGGAATGATGACGAATGCCAGATGTTGTCAGACATGGTTAGATATCTACAGCAAGCAACTGAGAAAAAACATACAGTAACTCTGATGGGTGATTTTAATTGTAAAGAGGTGAACTGGGAGGAATGGGACACATGAGGCAGTGAAGATTCATGGGGCACTATACTGATAAATATAGCAATGAATAATGTAATGACCCAAAGGGTCAAAGAAGAGACAAGATTCAGAGGTGATGACACACCAGCAAGACTAGTTTACAGCTACCTAAAGAACCTGACATAATTGAATCTTTGAAATATGTGTCCAAAAGGAAAAAGTGATCATGTGGTCATTCAGTTCCAGATGATAAAAGGGAACGTGGTGCCAAAAAAATGAGCTTTATAGGCAAGGAAGATACAACTTTGGGAAAGCAAACATTACAGGATTAAGTAAACTTTTTGAAAATGCAGAGTGGAGAAAATTCAGAGAAACAAGAGAGATGAAGAGGACGTGGGATACCTTTCTAGACATCTATAACTCAGGAGTGGAAATATATGTTCCAAGAGTAAGTAGGAAACAAAACAGGAAGGATTAGTTTAGTAGAGGGTGTATGATAGCAAAAAAAAGAGAGGGACATGGCATGGAGCAACTGGAGAAAGAGATGTAATAACAGAACAATGGAAGAATACAGAAAAACTAGAAATGAATATACAAGAATATGTAGAAAAGAAGAAAGGAACTTATGAGAAGGTATAACTGACGAATAAAAGGACGAACTTAAATTGTTTTATAGATCTGTTAATGGCAAATTGAAACAAGAGGAAGGAATCACCAATGTCTACAAAGATGCGGTTATGCAAGCTGAAATAATGAACAAATGTTTCCAATCGGTTTTCACTAAAGAAACGGATTACTTAGAGTGACTAGAAATGTAGTGATACAAGATATAAAAGTGGAAGTGCAGGATGTGTATAAACTACTGGAAACTCAAGATGTAAGGAGAGCCCCAGGACCGGATGGAATCTCTACTTGGGTACTGAAAGAATGCAGAGGACAACCGGTGGATAAGATTCACTGTTTAATTGTGTATTCTCTTGAAGAAGGAAAAGTGCCTCAGGAATGGAAGAGGGCCAATGTGGTGCCAATTTATAAGAGAGGAAACAAGGAAGAACCCCTGAATTATAGACCAGTGTCCCTGACCAGCATAGTTGCAAAATTGTGCGAGAGAATCCTGAAAGACAGATGGATAAAATATCTGGAGGAGAAGAACTTGTTGGCTGAAAGTCAGTTTGAATTCAGAAGTGGAAGGTCGTGTGCTTCTAAATTGTTGAGCTTTTACTCAAGAGCAATTGACATGCTAGAGAAAGAGAGACAGATGGGTGGATTGTGTGTATTTAGATTTGGAGAAAGCCTTTGACAAGGTACCCCACAAGCGACTAATGTGGAAATTGGAGCACATAGGAGGATGAAGGGAAACCTCCTGGAGTGGATGAGAGACTTCTTGAAAGACAGTCAAATAAGGACAGTAATAAAGGACAAGATGCCAGGATGGAGGGAAGTAACAAGTGGAGTCCCACAGCACTCGGTGTTAGCACCAGTAATGTTCCTGATTTACGTAAACAACATGGCAGATGGAATGAACAGTTATGCAAGTCTGTTTGCTGATGATGCAAAGATCTTGAGGAGAGTAGAACTTGTGGAAGACTGTAAACTGCTGCAGGAGACCTGGACAGGATGAAGCCGGATATGGGAAATGGAATTCAACACAAAAAAATTAAAAATATTGGTAATGGGTAAAAGTACCAAGAGACCATCACTGAAATATATGATAGGTAATGAACCAATCACAAAAGCGAGAGATGAGAAAGACTTGGGAGTGCTGGTCCAGGATAGTTTGTCATCTGAAAAACGCATTAACAAGATAGAGAGACGTACAATCTCTTGACCAACATAAGAGTGGCATTCCATTAAAATGGATGAGGAGATGATAAAAAAATCAATAGTGGCCATGATTCACCCCAGGTTGCAATAAGCGGCAGTAGTGTGGTCCCCACACAAAAAGAAGGATATAAACAAGATCGAGAGAATACAAAGAACAGCAACCAAGATGGTCCCCAGCCTGCCAGATCTGTCATACAGAGAGAGAGGCTGGAAAATCTGGATCTGCCTTCCTTAGAAGAAAGGAGAGGGAGGGGCGACATGATTGCAGTGTTCAGGGCCATGATGAGAATAGATAAAATTGAAAGAAAAGCTCTGTTAGTACAGGATGAGTGAGTAACGGGAGAACATGGAATGAAACTGAAAGAGCCAAGGTGCTTGAAGGATATCAAGAAATATAGTTTTCCATATAGATGCATAGACCTGTGGAATTGCCTGGAAAAAGAGATCGTCCAGTCAAAGAACTTAAACGAGTTCAAAGCAAAATTTGATTTACTGAGAAAATGAGACGGGACCCCACGAGTGTAGCTCATTTCCTGTATATCACAACTAGGTAAATACACACACACACAAGAGGACACTCCAAAAAACTAAATAAAAAGAGAGGCAATAAAAACGTAAGGAAATTCAGTTTCGCAAATAGGGCAATTGATCGGTGGAATGCACTACCGAATGAAATAGTGTGTGCCAAAACTATCAATAAATTTAAGGGTATGTATGCTAAAAACAGTTTAACACACGGGACGGTACGAGCCTGACTCATTCCTGTAAAGACACTATTAGGTAAGCACACACACACACACACACACACTAGAAGAATGTGCAAAGAAGAATGTGCAGACCAACATATTTAATATTCAAGGAATCATAAAGAAAAGGTAAGCTACCTGATATCTGGAAGAAAGCAAACATTGTCCCCCTATTCAAGAAAGGAAACAGACAGAATCCACTCAACTATCGACCAGTATCTCTGACCAGCATTGTAAGTAATATACTGGAAAAGCTGATAAGAAAAATTTGGGTAATCAAGAAAGCATTTGACGGAGTACCACACCAAAGACTTATATGGAAACTGTACCATCAAGGAGGAATCTAAGGTAATCTGTACTGTTGGATGCAGGATTTTCTCAGAAAAAAGGAAATGAGAACAGTACTAAGGGAAAATTATTCATCATGGAGAGAAGTGACCAGCGGAGTTCCACAGAGCTCAGTGCTGGCACCAATTAAGTTTTTAGTACAGTAATCCCTCTACTATTCGAACGCCCATTATTCGGATCCCTCACTATTCGGACATAGTGGGCTGGCTGTCCGACCCCCAAAATGCCCCAAAATTCAGAAAATTCAGAAAAAAGCCAATTTTTTCTGACCGCATCAGTTTGAATTTCCCGCTCACGCCGAGTAGCTCCCTTCCTGCCCTATCCCCCTCCTACTAGATCTGTCTCAACTCCTGTGAACAGTGGACGGCTGTCCAATCTTTTGCGGTATTTTTGTTCTTGTTCAAATAATCAAAAGTCAGAGTGCTAAGGATTAAGTGTATTTAAACACTGGATTACTGGACATGCGTCAAGAGCAATTATGACCACTGTAAAAACTTTAGAGATGGGGGTAAACAACAATGCTGGACTGTAAGTAAACACTGTCAACTGCTAAATATTTTCCATAATCACTTCTAAATCCTCATTCTCTGGTTACATTTTATTTACTTCATGCTTTGTGTCCCATATTTGAGTACACAGGCTGTGAAAGAGGTGACTTTCTCAGTGATTACCATGTCTCTTACTTATGTTCACTATCTAGTCAACTGGTTAACATTTTCACCCTCCACACCTCTAAATCATAATTTTTCTGCCTACATTTTATTTACTTCATGCTTTGTGTCCCATACTTGAGTGCACAGGCTGTGAAAAGGTGATTTTCTCAGTAATAATCGTGTCTCTTCCTTACGTTCATCATGTAGTCAGCTGGTGAACACTCCCGCCTTACTCACCTCAAAATCATCATTTTTGGGTTAAAATTTGATTAATTCATGCTCTGTGCCAATTACTTATGTGAATGGGGTCTTAATAAATTGCTATGCTTGTTTGGTAGGGAGTTAGGTAGGTGGTTTTCTGATTTAGGTTAGGTTAGGTTAGGGTCAAGAATGACCGGTGCTGTAGGTGAACAGTGAACACCTTTGCCATACCTAACTCTTTTTCTGGTAACAGTTTATTTATTTGATGCTTTGTATCCCATATTTTAGTGCATAAGATATGAGAAATGATGATTTTCATAGTGATAGCCACGTCCAATACTTACTTACACTAAGCTGCCAACTCGTGAACACCCCTGCCTTACTCAACTCAAATTCATCATTTTTGGGTTAAAATTCCATTAATTCATGCTTTGTGCCAATTGCTTATGTGAATGGGGTCTTAAGTGCTATGCATGTCCGGTAGGGAGTTAGGTAGGTGGTTTTCTGATTTAGGTTTGGTTAGGGTCAAGAATGACCAGTGCTGTAGGTGAACAGTGAACACCTTTGCCATACCTAACTCTTTTTCTGGTAATAATTTTTTTTTTTTTTTAATGCAAGGAAGAAGGAACCAAAGACCACAGGCCCGCAAACTGTTCCTTCCAAGAAAAAGTAAAAACAATACAAAAGAGAGCCAAATTCAAGATCCGTTCAATTCGAGATGCCTGGACACACTGCGTTTGAAAGACTGGAGATCATAGGAAGTAGGAAATACAGACAGAGGAAGACAGTTCCAGAGTTAAGCAGTTGCATAAATGAAGGACTGGGAGTAACGGTTAACTCTTACATTAGAGACTTGGACAGAAAAGGGATGAGAGTTTGTTGCTAGACGGGTACTACGTGCCCATCGTAGAGGTGGAGGGATGCAAGCAGACAGTTCAGAGGAACAGTGACCATTGAAGTAGCGATAGAAGAGAGATAAAGATGCAACAGTGCGGTGAAGAGACAAAGGTTGAAGGGAATCAGTAAGAGGAGGAGAGTTAATGAGACGAAAAGCCTTTGACTTCACCCTATTGAGAACAGCTGCATGTGGGGAGCCACCCCACACATGAGAGTTGTACTCCATACACGGGCAAATAAAACCTGTTTACAAGGTCAACAACTGTGCAGGGGTAAAGAAAGTTCGGAATCGGCTTAGCACACCTAATCTCTTGGAAGCAGATTTCACAAGAGATGTAATATGTTCTTTCCAAGACAAATCCCGAGAGAATGAAACCCCAAGCATGTTCAAGGATGATGCAGGACATAACTGTTCATTATTAAACATTAGTGGGTAATCCTGAGGAAGATTTTGTCAGGTTGATAAATGTAAGAACTGAGTTTTTGATGCATTAAAAATAACAAGATTATTTTTACCCCAATCAGAGATACGAGCCAAGTCAGACATTAGGTGTGCCATAGCCTCATCCCTTTTTTGTTGAAGTAACTGCTGAGATGGACGTTGCAGGAACCGAATGGAAAGGTGAAGGGTGGAATCATCAGCATATGAGTGGATAGGGTTAGATGTACAGCTTAGAAGGTCATTAATGAATAAAAGGAAGAGAGTAGGTGACAGGACAGAGCCCTGAGGAACACCACTGTTGATAGGTCTAGGAGACGAACGATGGCCGTCTACAACAGCGGCTATAGAACGACCAGAAAGGAAGCTATAAATGAAGGCACAGATAGAAGGATAGAAACCGTAGGAGGGCAGCTTGGAAATCAAAGATCGAAAGCCTTTGAGATATCAAGTGCAATGACAAAGCTTTCGCCAAAGTCCTGAAAGGAGGATGACCAAGAGTCTGAAAGGTAGGTGAGAAGATCGCCAGTGGAGCGTCCCTGACGGAACCCATACTGACGATCAGAAAGAAGGTTGTGACAGGAAAGATGCTTTAAAAATTTTCTGTTAAGAATTGACTCGAAAACATTTGAGACACAGGATGTTAAAGCAATTAGATGATAGTTAGAGGGTTGGGAATGGTCACCCTTCTTTGGGACTGGCTGAATGAGAGCAAACTTCCAGCAAGAAGGAAAGGTACAAGTTGATAGACAAAGGCGAAAAAGTTTACCTAGGCAGGGTGTAAGCACAGAAACACAGTTTTTGAGGACAACAGGAGGGACTCCATCAGGACCATATGCCTTTTTAGTACTGAGGCCAGTGATGGCAGATAACACATCGGCTGAAGAAATTTTAATGTCAGTCAAGAGGAAGTCAGAGGGGGGAAGTGATGGAGGAATAGCACCGGAATCGTCTAAGGTGGTGTTGGAGGAGAAAGTCTGAGCGAAGAGATCTGCTTTATCAGTAGAAGAAATAGCTACAGAGCCATCAGAGTAGAAAAGAGGAGGGAAGGATGATGAGGTAAAGTTGTTAGAAAGGTTTTTGGCAAGGTGCCAGAAGGAGTGAGAAGAATTCGAGTTGGAGAGTTGGGAACATTTAGCACGGCTGAAATTGTTTTTAGCAAAGCGAAGAACAGACTTAGCACGATTCCGGGCAGAAATATATAAAAGATGTGATTCAGGAGTGGGTTGGCTCCGGTACCTCTTATAGGCCCTCTCCTTGTTGCGGACAGCATTAGAACAAGCGTGATTAAACCAAGGCTTTCTTGCATTAGTCAGAGGATATGAGAAAGGAATGTATGCTTCCATTCCCGAGAGAATAACCTCCGTAACGCGCAAGGCACACTCAGATGGCTCCCGGCCAAGGACGCAATAATCATTCCAAGGAAAATCAAAGAAGTACTGTCTGAGGGCCTCCCAATGTGCAGCTCCAAAGTGCCACAGGCGGCGTTTCTTTGGAGGGTCCACAGGCCGTACTGGAGCAATAGGACAGGTTGAGGTAATAAGATTATGATCGGAGGAGCCCAACGGAGAGAAAAGATGAACAGTGTAAGCAGAAGGATTAGTTGTTAGGAAAAGGTCAAGTATGTTGGAACTCTCTCCAAGGCGGTCAGGGATACGGGTAGGGTGCTGTACAAGCTGCTCTAGGTCATTAAGGATAGAAAAGATGTAGGCTTGTTCACCAGGTGGATCAGTGAAAGGAGAGGAGAGCCAAAGGTGGTGGTGAACATTGAAATCTCCTAGAATGGAGATTTCAGAGAAAGGAGAAATGGATAGAATGTGTTCCATCGTAGAGGTAAGATGGTCAAAGAATTTTTGATAGTCAGTAGAATTAGGAGATAAAGTAAACAGCACAGATATATTTAGTCAGAGAATGACAGGTAAGCCGAAGCCAGAGAGTAGAGAATTCAGAAGAATCAAGTTCAGGAACACAAGAGCAAGATAGATCGTTGCGTACATATGCGCAACAGCCACCTTTCGCTTTGAAACGAGAATAGAGAAAGTAGGAGGATACAGAAAAGGGTTTGCTGTCAGTTGCCTCAGACAGCTGAGTCTCAGTGAGAAAGAGAAGGTGAGGTTTAGAGGAGAAGAGGTGGTGCTCGACAGCGTGAAAGTTAGAGGAAAGGCCGCGAATGTTACAGAAATGAAGAAGGAGTGAGTCAGACAGTGGTTCCAGGCAGCTCTTTGAGTCGTCACCGGGAAAGGGGCGGATGGTGGGGGCAATTATGGTCCCCCCCCGGGGACTCCGAGGCATGATTTATGTGCGCCATTTTTTAGAATATTTTGAAAAGGAAGTGTAGTGTGTAGCGTGTATGTAGTTTGGTGTTGACAGTTAGAGAAACTTGTATTGGAGAGCATGCTGGTCTACTCTCTGTGTTACTGAGACACTGAAAAAGTTCAGCAAAGGGGGATGGTCAGGAACAAGTCCTGAGGGCTGATGAAATGGGAGCTCCAGCTCTCCCTGTCATCAGCTTTCCATCCTCCTTGGGAGTACTGCCCTGCTCGACTGGTGCTTTGTATCCCATATTTTAGTGCATAAGATATGAGAAATGATGATTTTCATAGTGATAGCCACGCCTGATACTTACACTAAGCTGCCAACTCGTGAACACTCCTGCCTTACTCACCATAAATTCATCATTTTTGGGTTAAAATTCCATTAATTCAAGCTCTGTGCCAATTATTTATGTGAATGGGGTTAGGCAGTGGTTTTCTGATTTAGGTTAGGTTAGGTTAGGGTCAAGAATGATCGGGGCTGTTGGTGATCAGTGAACACCGTTGCCATACCTAACTCTTTTTCTGGTAACAATTTATTTATTTGATCTTTGTATCCCATATTTTAGTGCATGAGATGTGAGAAATGATGATTTTCATAGTGATTGCCACGTCCGATACTTATTTACACTAAGCTGCCAACTCATGAACATCTTTTTTTTATATTTTTTATGTGTCCGACTCTGGGCATAGGCTTCACAGCCTGCTATCAAGGCCCAGTCGTCCTCCTACAATCTACATGTCACCACTTCGGCGCTTAACACCCACCGTCCATATTGAATACATGCTAGGGCTGTCTCATACAGGACTGGTGTATTGGTATTAGCGGGGTCATTTTTACGACATGTCGGCGGGTCTTCTGGTAGATCAGTAAAGCCTGATTTAATGAAATTCAAATCCTTAAACTGTTCCCTGCGCCAGCGAGGATTTGAACCTGGGTCCCACGGGACCGCAAGCCAACTCTCTACCGATCGAGCTACCGCCTCCTGGCAAATCTATGCCTTACTTACCTCAAAATCATCATTTTTGGGCTAAAATTCAATGAATTCATGCTTTGTGTCCATTATTTAATGCATATGGTGTGAGAAAGGGTGATTTTCATAGTGATTTCCATGTCTGACACTTACTTACACTTGCTGGCAAGTAGTGAGCACCTATGCCTTACTCACCTCTTAATCATCATTTTTTGGTTAAAATTCAATTAATTCATGCTTTGTGTGCATTATTTATGTGAAAGGGGACTTAAATAAGTGCTATGAATGTCCGGTAGGGAGGTAGGTAGGTGGTTTTCTGATTTAGGTTAGGTTAGGTTGGGGTCATGAATGACCAGTGCTGGAGCTTCAGGCCCAATATTCGGACAAGACCAATGTCCGGACATGCCTTTGGCTCTATTACGTCGGATAGTGGAGTGATTACTATATAAATGGCACTGACAGCAACACTGGAAGTGGAAGCTATCCAAATATGTTTGTTTATGATGCAAAAAATACAGAGAACCACAAACAGAGACTCATGCACAGAGCTACAAGAAGAATTAAATAAGCTTCATGAATGGAGCAATTGATGAAAAATGGAAGTCTTGGGCAAATGCCATAAAATTAAGTTTGGTAAAAGGGGAAAAAGACCAGACTGGGATTATAAGCTAGGAAGATCATCATTCATTCATCATCCAATCCTACGTTGCCCCATGAAGAGCATAGGAGCCCGGGGCTAGGCAAGTTGGTCCTGACATTTAAGATGACAGTGACCAGCCTCACTCATCCCTGAGTGGCATTACGTGAGCAATAAACCCCAACCACCCTTTGGATATAAACCCTCACCCGCTCAATCCGACTGGAGCGCTGTAATTACCCACTAAGCCACCAGGCGCCAAAATTTGGTTCTATGAATACCACCCAGTGTAGTAAATGGTTTCCGGATGTACAGGAAAGCGTTTGGCTTGTTACTCAGTGTAGAGTCATCCACAGGCAGAAGGAAGAGGAAAGAATAAAGGAAAGAATGACAGAAGAGGGAGTGTAAAGTCACCCTTAGGCAGAAGGGAGAGGAAAGAATGAAGGAAAGAAAAACAGAAGAGGATGGAAGGAAAGAAGGAAGAAGGAGAGAAAACCCTATATATATCAGAAAGGGAGATGGACCCGGGAGTGATTATCAATAACAGACCATCTCCGGATGACCGCATCAATTAGAAGGTACGGAACATGTATGCTATCTATCTATCTATTGCCAGATGCCTGAATCCCGTAAGAGATGGCCACAAACAAATCGCCTCCGTCACCCTGTCCCCCGCCATTTCATTGCCCTGCTCCCAGCTCACACCCCCCTCTCTCATATATCTCTCCACTCCATCCCTCCATCTCATCCTGCATGGTAATATGAGAATAGCATTCACATACATAAATGAAGACATGGTGAGAAGGACAATAACATCATTAATCAGACCAACCCTGGAGTATGCATCAGCAGTCTGGAATCGACATCTCAACAAACATATATAGATAAGATTGAAAAAGCACAAAGGCCAGCTACAAGATGGGTACCAAGCTTAAGGGATCTAAGCTATGAAGAAAAACTAGAAAAACTGAACCTACCAACATTACAAGATAGAAGGAAAAGAGGAGACATGATTATGCTATATAAATGCACCACGGAGAAAGATAAAATAGACATACACCCACCCCTCAGCTATTGCGGGTC
>JAGKTI010035218.1:0-11302 GCA_018397915.1 Birgus latro | reverse complement strand
AATAAAGGGAACCTCACAGTCTGTTAGCCACTGTTTCACTGACTTTGCAACATGTGCAGGGGCAAAATCTTGCATAAATACTCTTGCCTTGGTTTTATCAAAAGAGTCACTTAAAACATCACATAAGAGCTCCAAATAATTGTTCTGGTTCACTTTTTCATTTGCAGGTAGAATTACCAACTCACCAACACCATAATATGTAAAGCAGCCCCAAGCCATGAGAGAGGCTGGGTATTTAACAAACTTGGAAGTGTACTTAGGATCCAGGGGGTCACTGCCTGGTTTGCATTACACTCGTGATGAAGGGGTACCAGTGACAGTAAATGTTGACTCATCACTCCAAAGCACAGTTTTCCATTGCTCCCCACTCCAGGCAAGATATTTCTTACAAAAATTTACTCTCTTTTTCTTCTGAAGTGCAGTTAGCAGTAGTTTTGTACGAGCACAAAAACTCCTGTAGCCCAGATCGTCATGCAACAGTTGCTGCACACTTCTGACAGACACATCTGCCAGCAACTGTGGGTTCTTTTCTTTTAAATCCCGTGCTGTTAGCCTTGGATCCTTGCTAACTTGCCTTGAGATCAGCTGACGGGTCCTGAAGGTTGTGTTACGAGGTCTCCCAGGCTTGGGAAGTGGAGTGGGAGGAATGGCCTCCCCACTGTCCTTGAACCACTTCACCAGTCTCTGCACTGTCCTCAGTCTAACACCTGTTTGATTTGCAATAAATGGGAGTTTGTTGCCAGCTTTGTATAAAGTAATCACTTCCACACGTTTGTCCTTGCTTGTGGTTACTTTAGACATGATGAGAATGGGGTAGGTAACCAAATAACTGTGTTATTTGAGTCAAAACATGCCCTCGTGGTGCATCACACACAGAGACAATCCTCCTCCTGTGGCTTCCCAAACATTACTGAGCCTGCTCCTGTGGTGCCAAACCTATCAAGCAGGGTTGCCAGCTCCCGTTGAAAAAGCGTCAGCTCATTTAGCATCACAGGGGAGGGTAGTATTGACCCTACTTCACTTAACGCTCAAGTTTAAGGTTTGAAAATGGCAAATGGGTTGTCGAAACATCACCGACCTAACTATTAAAGATGTTGCTGATCACGTTGGTGTTTATCTTCGTATTGAGACTACGCTTCCCCCATGGTGAATCTATTGCTTCTGTATTAACAAGACGTTATGGACCTCCAACGATACAGGCCTACCGCACAGCTGAACACCTCGACTTTGAGGTTTGAAAATGACAAATGAGTTGTCAAAATGTCACTGTTTTAACTAGTAAAGATGTTCCTGATGACGTTGGTGTTTATCTTCATATTGAGACTACGCTTCCCCCATGGTGAATCTATTGCTTGTCGGCCCTTTAGTGTCAATACTTTCCACGCCTACTGTATATATATACATACAGTAAGACCTCACCATAACGAACTAATTGGGACCCAAACCATTCCGAAAAATGCGAAATTCCGATAAAAGCGACATCCAGATTTCCCCTTGCTAATTTGGACTTTTTCCGAAATATCAGACATTAGTCCAGATCAAATGAATGGTTTTTAAACTGTTTTGACTACCATTGTGGTACTGTACTGTGTTATAACTTCACTACATTAATCAAATGGTATAAATATATAATAATACTGTACTGTATGCTGATAAACTTGTCTTTTATTTACCTCATTTTGTTGAACATAGCTGAAGTGGTCCAGACTGCTTCTGGCTTTATCAGACCTTTTCTGATATACAGTAATCCCTCCACTATCTGACGTAATAGAGCCAAAGGCATGTCCGGTCAGTGGTCTTGTCCGGATAGTGGCCCTGAAGCTCCAGCACCAGTCATTCCTGACCCTAGCCTAACCTAACCTAAATCAGAAAACTACCATCCTACCTCCCTACCGGACATGCATAGCACTTATTTAGGTCCCCTTTCACATAAATAATGCACACAAAGCATGAATTAATTGAATTTTAACCAAAAAATGATGATTTAGAGGTGAGTAAGGCATAGGTGCTCAGAACTTGCCACAATACTGTAAGTAAGTATCGGACATGGAAATCATTTTTTCTCACATTTTATGCGCTAAATTATTGGATACAAAGCATCAAATACAGTAAATGATGTAAATTGTTACCAGAAAAATGGTTAGGTTAGGTTAGGTTAGGACCGGACATGAAATTCACTGGCATTCACCTTTTTCACAGCTAGTGCACTAAAATAATGAACACAAAGCATGAACTCATTTAAATTTAACCCAAAAAGAATGAATTTGAGGTAAGTTAGGCACAGCTGTTCACTGAGTTGGCAGCTTTGTTTAGGTACAGGACATGAAAATCAATGGCATTCATCTTTTTCACAGCTGGTGCACTTCAATACTAGTGGTAACCATGCATGAAAAAATTAAATTGAAAGTAGGAAATTATGATTAACATTTATGGGAATTTATTTCCACTTTACAGCATGCTGAAAACAGGTTAGATATGAAAATCATTATGGAAATCATTTATCACACAAATCAATGGCATTCACCTTTTTCATAGCTGGTGCACTTCAAAACCATGCAAGAAAAAATTAAATTGAAAGCAGGAAATTATGACGAACATTTATTATGATAAAAATTTATTATTTATTACGATGAACATTTATGATGAACATTTTTTTTTTTTTTTTTTTTTTTATTAGGATTATTTTTTATGTTCATTTTTTTTTTTTTTTTTTTTTTTGCATCAGGTGTCAGTTTTGAGTCCCTTGTTGTTTATCATTGTGCGTGAAGCCCTCTCACGTGACTTCAGAGATGGACTCCCATGGAAGATGTTGTATGCTGATGATTTGGTGTTGATTGCACAGAATGAAAAGGAGGCGGAGGAAAGATTTAAGAAGTGGAGAGATGATATGGGGTACAAGGGCTTAAGGGTAAATGCAGATAAAACAAAAGTGATGATATCTAGGGTTGGTGACGGTACAATTAGAGGAGAGGGAGAGTGGCCATGTGCAGTTTGCCACAAGGGTGTGGGAAGTAATTCCATCTTATGTAGTGTTTGTGATAAATGGGTGCACAAAGGATGTAGTGGTATTAGAGGTAGACTGTGAGATGATGCTGATTTCATGTGTGCGGCGTGTCGGGGAGAGCAGGTGGAGATTGTTAGGCGTGAGAGGGTTCAACTTGCAGTGAGTCTCTTGAGTGTGTGGAGGAGTTTTGTTATTTGGGAGACATGTTTTGTGCCGGAGGTGGGGCTGGAGTTAGCTCGGTTGCTAGGGTGAGAAGTGGTTGGAAGAAGTTCAGGGAGCTGTTGCCTCTCCTGACATTGAGATGACTCTCCTTACGTGCTAAGGGGTATTTGTATGCAGCATGTGTTAGGAGTGTGATGCTGTTTGGTAGTGAGACCTGGGCAGTAAAGGAAGAGGATATTCGCAGGTTTAAACCTACAGAAATGACAATGATTAGGTGGATGTGCAGTGCATCCCTGCGTGCAAGGCCTGGGGGGGCTGGGTTTACGATGGAAGAGTTGAGAGGTAGGATGGGACTGGAGTGTATTGGTGTTGTGATGAGGAGAGGTAGGCTGAGGTGGTTTGGACATGTGGACAGGATGGGGGATGATAATTGGGTACAGAGGGTGAGTGGTGTTAATATTGGGGGAGGGGTAGACCGAGAAAGAAATGGGACGAGGTCATTAAGTGTGACTTAATAAGGGACTGAACAGGGAGGCTGCCAGGGATTGAGCAGCGTGGAGAGCCGCCATTAGGTGATCAAGGCTGACGCATGCAAGCATGTTGGAGCCTTCAAAAACGAAAACGACAAAACGACGAATTTACAGCATGCTGAAAACAGGTTAGACATGAAAATCATTATGGAAATCATCTTTCACACAAATCAATGGCATTCACCTTTTTCATAGCTGGTGCATTTCAAAACCATGCATGAAAAAATGAAATTGAAAGCAGGAAATTATGATTAACATTTATGGGAATTTTTGTACCACTTTACAGCATGCTCAAAACAGGTTAGACATAAAAAACATTATGGAAATCATCTGTCACACAGTCTATGCATGAGATTAATGATATGGGAAGAACAAAACAAGGAATTTTGATGAAGTTAGGGTACTTACGAGAATGATGCTGCCGTCCTGATGTATAACCCGCTCGGTCATCTCAGACTCTGACAGTAAGACCTTGCACCTGACACACCTTAGCACTTCCACTGCACTTTACAATCACTAGCCACTTCTCACCAGCACTTTCCACAATGTTTTCTTTCGCATAACTTGCATCACATCACTTCACTGCACTGTACATAACAGTAAATTCCCGTGTGGTCTGGTGACGAATCCTGGAGAATTTAGTCGCTGTCAGAGTCCAAGATGAGCTGACAGAGCGGCATAGGGGCTGCTTGGGGGGGGGATGGTGATACGCTATCCACCGCAGAGGACTCAGAAGATAGCTGCAAACTAACATCCAGTGGTGACTCCGCCGTGCCTGATGTGCTGGGCTGTGGCTCTAAGCTAGAAGGCCTGTCTTGGTGAGATGATGGTGTGGAGCGAGGTTTGACGACGGCACGGTTGACTGGCCTGAAAAAACTGCCAGTGGTTGATTGACACAAGCAATGACGATTCTGATGATTAATGATGCGCTGCCTGAAAGCTCGCACTTCATCCACAGGTCCCAAGGGCCTCATCTCCCTGTCGCAGTCCGAGTGTTCCAGGTAGTCGAGAACGTACTCCACATGTTCCCAGAATGCGCTCAGCTTCGGGATGGTTGGAGTAGTGGCAAACCGTGAGGAGTCCGCATCATCGTCGCTGTCCTTGTCGGAATCTTCCTGCTGGGTACTCGGACCGGCAACAATAGATGCGATCTCAATATCAGACATGATCTGATACCCAGGATCGCCCTCGTCGTCATCCAACCACTCACGTACTTCATCGACATCCACGTTGTCTCCACCCACACGAAGCCTTGCATGGAAGTCATCCACGTCAAAACCTACAAAATCGTGCACCACATCACTTCCATGAAGCAGCCAAGACCAACCATTTCCTAGAGTCTTGACAGAGACTTCCTTCTATGCACTGGCCCAGTTTTAGATGGCAGACTTGAGGTTGTATCAGCGAAGTTTTTCAACGTTTTGTCCTCGCATGTCTCGTCCTCCTTTGCGTTCGTCCTCGTCCTCGTAGACTACCATCACCTCGTCCAAAAACCTCCGTCGGTAGAGCCTCTTCACTGCCACAATCACTCCCTGGTCCATTGGTTGGATGAGAGCAGTCGTATTAGGTGGCAAAAACAGACACCTAATGCGGCCATTTTCAGCCACCAACTCCTTCTCAGACGGATGCACAGGTTCTTTGTCTAGAATCAGGAGGGCTTTACCTGGTCGCGTGGGATTTTCAGTGTCTCCGTCTGATAACGAATGACCTCCTTGACAAAGTGTTGGTGAAACCAATTTCTGAAGATCTTGGTTGTGAACCAAGCCTTCAGAGAATGATACCACATGACAAGAAGGACATCCATTAACCCACGAAGGCACCGAGGCTGCTTTGCACGCCCAGCAATAATGGGCTTGAGCCGGTGCATGCCGTTAGCATTTGCACAGCACAAAGCAGACACCCCTTGCTTGGAGAGCTTTGGACCAGGTACACACTTCTCCCTCTCCTCAGCGAGTGTGTTAGGGGGTATTGAACGATAAAATAGGCCAGTTTCGTCAGCGTTGTAGACTTGACCGAGAGTGAAGCCCTCCCTGTCATAAAGCCCTTCACCTTCTGCTGAAACTGTTTTATTCCTTCGTCGTTAGCTTCCAGAGCTTCGCGATGGGTCTTATGGTTGGTAAGTCCGTGCCGTAACCTGAACGCGAAGAGCCAATCTTCAGATGCCTTGAAGTCTGAGGTGTTGTGTATCCTTGTGAACTTCTCAGCAGCAGCTTTCAGCTCCATTCCATGTACCAACACACAAGCAGCACGTTATTGTCGATACCAGATGAGCATGGAACGGTCAATGTCAGCATACTTAGGAGTAAACATCATCTTCCTCTCCACGTTCCGTCTGGTTTTCGAAGCGAAATCAGCCGTGTACTGCTGTAGTTTGTCTCGGGACTTCTTGATATCAAACAAAGTGGAGCGAGGGAGGCCGAATTCACGGAGGATCCGTGATGTCGGCCACCCGGCGTCCACCTTCTCCAATACCTCCCGCTTCTTCTCCAGAGTCAGAACCACTTTCTTCCTCTTCTCAAGTGGTGGGGCCATCATCACACACATCATGAAGAAGGTGCAGAGCTGCATCAAGCCCTGCAGGAGATAGGGAATCACCACCAAACCAAGCACTTCAGCAGCCATGTTCAGAGCATGTTGATGAGCCAGGAGCTGAGCAGGAAATGAGACCGTGAGAGAGGCGGGAGGCGCGAAAACACAGCGTGCGGGAAATTCAAACTGACGCGGTCCAAAAAAATCAGATTTTTTTTGGATTTTTGGGCATTTTGGGGGTCGGACAGCCTACGATGTCCGAATAGTGATGCATCCGGGATAGTGGACATCCGGATAGTAGGGAGATTATAAGAATTTAGTCTCATAGCTCCTCGAGTCCGATAAAAGCTATTGAAGTCCGTTATATTGAGGTTTTACTGTATATACAGTAATCTCTCAATTATTCGGATGCTCAGTATTCGGATGCATCACTATTCGGACATCGTAGGCTGTCCGACCCCCAAAATGCCCCAAAATTAGAAAAAAAACGAAAAAAATCCAATTTTATTGGACCGCGTCAGTTTGAATTTCCTGCGTGCGCCGATAAGCTATGTTTTCGCACCTCGCGCCTCTGTCACGGTCTCATTTCCCGCTCTGCTCCTTGCTCGTCAACACACTCTCAAAATGGCGGCTGAAGTGCTTGGTTTTGTGGTGATACCCTACCTCCTGCAGGGCTTGATGCTGCTCTTCACCTTCTTCATCATGTGTGTGATGATGGCCCCACCACCTGAGAAGAGGAAGAAAGTGGTTCTGGCTCTGGAGAAGAAGAGGAAGGTATTGGAGAAGGTGGAACCCAGGTGGCCGACATCACGGATCCTACATGAGTTCAACATCCCTCGCTCCACTTTGTTTGATGTCAAGAAGTTCCGAGACAAACTACAGCAGTACACGGCTGATTTCACTTCGAAGACCAGACGAAACGTGGAGAGGAAGGTGATGTTTACTCCTAAGTATCCAGACATCGACCGTTCCACGCTCATCTGCTATCGACAACAACATGCTGCTGGTGTGTTGGTACGTGGAACGGAGCTGAAAGCTGCTGCTGAGAAGTTCGCAAGGCTACACAACACCCCAGACTTCAAGGCATCTGAAGGTTGGCTTTTCGCGTTCAAGTTACGACAGGGACTTACCAACCGTAAGACCCATGGCGAAGCTCTGGACGCTAACGACGAAGGAATAGAACAGTTTCGGCAGAAGGTGAAGGGCTTGATTGACAGCGAGGGCCTCACTCTCGGTCAAGTCTACAGCGCTGACGAAACTGGCCTATTTTATCGTTCAATACCCACAAACGCTCTCGCTGAGGAGATGGAGAAGCGTATACCTGGTCCAAAGCTCTCCAAGCAACGGGTGTCTGCTTTGTGCTGTGCAAATGCTAACGGCATGCACTGGCTCAAGCCCGTTATTGTAGGCCATGGAAAGCAACCTAGGTGCCTTCGTGGGTTAATGGATGTCCTTTCTGTCGTGTGGTATCATTCTCTGAAGGCTTGGTTCACAACCAAGATCTTCAGAAATTGGTTTCACCAACACTTTGTCAAGGAGGTCATTCGTTATCAGGCGGAGACACTGAAAATCCCACGAGACCAGGTAAAGGCCCTCCTGATTCTAGACAATGCACCTGCGCAACCGTCTGAGAAGGAGTTGGTGGATGAAAATGGTCGCATTAGGTGTTTGTTTTTGCCACCTAATATGACTGCTCTCATCCAACCAATGGACCAGGGAGTGATTGTGGCAACGAAGAGGCTCTACCGACGGAAGTTTTTGGACGAGGTGATGGTTGTCTATGAGGACGAGGACGATTGCAGAGAAGGACGAGACATGTGAGGACAAAAAACTGTTGAAAACCTTCGCCAATACAACCTCAAGTCTCCCATCTACAACTGGGCCAGTGCATGGAAGGAAGTCTCTGTCAAGACTTTAGAAAATAGTTGGTCTCGGCTGCTTCATGGAAGTGACGTGGTGCACGATTTTCTAGGTTTTGACATGGATGACTTCCATGCAAGGCTTCATGCGGGTGGAGACAATGTGGATGTCGACGATGTGCGTGAGTGGTTGGATGACGACGAGGGCGATCCTGGGTATCAGATCATGTCTGATGTTGAGATCGCATCTACCGTTGCCGGTCCGAGTACCCAGCAGGAAGATTCTGACGATGATGTGGACTCCTCACAGCTTGCCACTACCCCAACCATCCCCAAGCTGAGCGCACTCCGGGAATATGTGGAGTTCGTTCTCAACTACCTAGAACACCCGGACTGCGACAGGGAGATGGGGCCCTTGGGACTTGTGGGTGAAGTGCAAGCTTTCAGGCAGCGCATCATTAATCGTCAGAATCGTCGTTGCTTGCATCAATCAACCACTGACAGTTTTTTCAGGCCAGTCAACCCTGCCATCGTCAACCCTCGCTCCACACCATCATCTCACCAAGACAGGCCTTCTAGCTCAGAGCCATAGCCCAGCACATCAGGCATGGTGGAGTCACCACTGGATGTTAGTTTGCGTATATCTTCTGAGTCCTCTGCAGTGGATAGCGTATCACCACGTCCCACCAAGAGGCCCCTATGCCGCCTCCGTCAGCTCATCTCGGACTCTGACAGCGACTAAATTCTCCAGGACTCATCACTAGACCACACGGGAATTTACTGTTATGTACAGTGCAGTGAAGTGATGTGATGCAAGTTATGCGAAAGAAAACATTGTGGAAAGTGCTGGTGAGAAGTGGCTAGTGATTGTAAAGTGCAGTGGAAGTGCTAAGGTGTGTCAGGTACAAGGTCTTACTGTCAGAGTCTGAGATGACTGAGCGGGTTATACATCAGGACGGCGGCATCATTCTCGTAAGTACCCTAACTTCATCAAAATTCCTTGTTTTGTTCTTTCCTTATCATTAATCTCATGCATAAACTGTGTGACAGATGATTTCCATAATGATTTTCATGTCTAACCTGTTTTCAGCATGCTGTCAATGGGTTAAAAAAATTCCCATAAAGGTTAATCATAATTTCCAGCTTTCAATTTAATTTTTTCATGCATGGTTTTTGAAGTGCACCAGCTATGAAAAAGGTGAATGCTATTGATTTGTGTGAAAGAGGATTACCATAAAGATTTTCATGTCTAACCTCTTTTCAGCATGCTGTAATTGGGTTAAAAATTTCCTGCTTTCAATTTAATTTTTTCAAGCATGGTTTTGAAGTGCACCAGCTATGAAAAAGGTGAATGCCATTGATTTGTGTGAAAGATGATTACCATAAAGATTTTCATGTCTAACCTCTTTTCAGCATGCTGTAAATGGGTTAAAAAATTTCCATAAATGTTAATCATAATTTCCTGCTTTCAATTTAATTTTTTCATGCATGGTTTTACCAGCTATGAAAAAGGTGAATGCCATTGATTTGTGTGAAAGATGATTACCATAACGATTTCATGTTTAACCTCTTTTCAGCATGCTGTAAATGGGGTAAAAAATTACCATAAATGTTAATCATAATTTCCTGCTTTCAATTTAATTTTTTCATGCATGGTTTTGAAGTGCACCATCTATGAAAAAGGTGAATGCCAGTGAATTTCATGTCCAGTCATAACCTAACCTAACCTAACCTAACCTAACCATTTTGATAATCATAATTTCCTGCTTTTAATTTAATTTGTTCATGCATTCTTACCACTAGTATTGAAGTGCACCAGCTGTGAAAAAGGTGAATGCCATTGATTTCATGTCCTGTACCTAAACAAAGCTGCCAACTCAGTGAACAGCTGAGCCTAACGTACCTCAGATTCATTCTTTTTGGGTAAAATTTAAATGAATTCCTGTTTTGTGTTCATTATTTTAGTGCACTGGCTGTGAAAAAGGTGAATGCCAGTGAATTTCATATCCAGTCACAACCTAACCTAACCTAACCTAACCATTTTTCTGGTAACAATTTACATCATTTACTGTATTTGATGCTTTGTATCCAATAATTTAGTGCATGTGAGAAAAGATGATTTCCATGTCTGACGCTTATTTATACTATGGTGGCAAGTTCTGAGCACCTATGCCTTACTCACCTCTAAATCATCATTTTTTGGTTAAAATTCAATTAATTCATGCTTTGTGTGCATTATTTATGTGAAAAGGGGCCTAAATAAGTGCTATATATGTCTGGTAGGGAGGTAGGAAGGTAGTCTTTTTATTTAGGTTAGGTTAGGTTAGGGTCAGGAATGACCGGTGCTGGAGCTTCATGGCCAGCATTCGGACAAAACCACTGTCCGGAAATGTCTTTGGCTCTATTACGTCGAATAGTGGAGGGATTACTGTATATATATAATATACAGTAGGCACGGAAAGTGTTGACGCCATCTTAAAAAAAGAAAACATTCTTGTGGTTAGCAAGGAGAAACAAATAAATTAACACTCACCATTGAATTTAGTATTTACTGGCATTCCCCTTCACCTTTATTATCTTCTTAATGTGTCTGGGGAGACTGATGGCGTAGTTTTGCAGAACAGACGAACTAAAACTGGTCCACAGCTGCAGCCTCAAGTTTAGGCAAAGATGATGTGTCCATACTACGCAGCTGCCGCTTCATGTGCGCCCATAAATTCTCAATGGGATTGATATCTGGGCTGTTTTCGGGCCAATCTCGAATAAAGGGAACCTCACAGTCTGTTAGTCACTGTTTCACTGACTTTGCAACATGTGCAGGGGCAGAATCTTGCATAAATACTCTTGCCTTGGTTTTATCAAGAGTCACTTAAAACATCACGTAAGAGCTCCAAATAATTGTTCTGGTTCACTTTTTCATTTGCAGGTAGAATTACCAACCTACCAACACCATAATATGTAAAGCAGCCCCAAGCCATGAGTGAGGCTGGGTATTTAACAAACTTGGAAGTGTACTTAGGATCCAGGGGGTCACTGCCTGGTTTGCGGTACACTCGTGATGAAGGGGTACCAGTGACAGTAAATGTTGACTCATCACTCCAAAGCACAGTTTTCCATTGCTCCTCACTCCAGGCAAGATATTTCTTACAAAAATTTACTCTCTTTTTCTTCTGAAGTGCAGTTAGCAGTGGTTTTTTACGAGCACAAAAACTCCTGTA
>JAGKTI010035217.1:0-11302 GCA_018397915.1 Birgus latro | reverse complement strand
AAAAAAGAGTGGATCGTACAGGCTGGGGTAATGATGGGTAGTGGGACGTGACGGGGAATTGTATCCTGTAAACCTCGGCGTTTTAGTTTGATCCGAAAGACAAAAGCAAAATAATATTTCTTGAAATTCGAGAGGGGACGAAAGTTAAAAATGAGTGGGATGTGGTGGCTGAGAGAAGAGGGCGGAACAGTCTGGAATGGTGTAGAGTGGTGGAAAACGATAGAAGTGGACACTTTAGGCAGGACGGCAAAGATTTCCTGGAAAATCAGACTGAGAGAGGTAGAAATGACTGAGGTGATTGAATGTAAGTGGACAGGATGAACTGGGATGATAGACAATGGTTTCGCATGGTGAGGTAAGTATGCGTAAGAAGACTAGTAATTACATCAACCAGTAAGGAGGTGTTATTTTAAAACTTTTCCCAAAAACATAATGACGAAAATGAAAATGACGGATAGGTGAAGAGCAGTGGACAGGAAGGGCTGGGATGGTGGCATTCATAGGGCTATGCGGAATGGGTACTTCCTGTTAAGGTGGGTCTTCTATATGGGGCGGCTTTGGCAGTGGGAAGGTTTTAGTCACAGATTTCTGCTAGAAATATGATGCTGGAGAGCAGGAAGAGGTGTAGTGGGTAGAGAGAAGAGTGAGCAGCACATGCTAGAAATTTTGTAGGTGGTGGGGAAGGGTGTGTGTGTGACACCCTCTGAAAATGGATGTGGTAGGCTTGAAAGTATGAATGTAAATAAAGTTTACATTAAAGCTGAAGGGGAGCAGAAGGAGCAATAACAGAAACAAAAAAGCAAGACTGCTTTGCTGTCATATAACTGGCATCTTGCAAAACAGGTAAAAAAATATAAAGAAGTTTATGTGTTGTGGCGGCTGGCTTTCACACTCCTAACATGAACTGGTAACTCCACTAGACACCTTCACGCCGTGTTTTACAGGACTTTAATGAGTAAACTGACCGTACGACTATGGAACGCAGCTTACTGTCACTACTGAAGTGACTCCCCTTATGTGGAACACAACTTACTGTCACTACTGAAGTGACTCCCCGTATGTGGAACACAACTTACTGTCACTACTGAAGTGACTCCCCTTATGTGGAACACAACTTACTGTCACTACTGAAGTGACTCCCCTCCCCCACCTCCACCACCACCCAGTGCTTCACGGATGGGTATATTGTAGGTGTGGAAAGCTTTTGGAGTATTGACAGAGAGTGCACGAGAATATTCTGCTGGAAATACTGTGTTTATGAGTGACAGAATCTGTAGATGTCATCGAGGGAACCTCGACAGAGTGCGATTATGCGAGAACCCATGAAAGGACATACCAATTCACGCCTTAACTTGGGCGAGACTAAAGTCAGATCACAAGTGGCAGACGCACACGCTACTGTCCCTAGCATGAGTCTTCAGTAAGAAATGCTAAAACAGTAAATAATAGTTATAACCAAAAAGATGAAACTGCCATAAGCAGAACGCTTGGCGGATGGATCTGATTGCGTCTGCTTGGTTTTCAGCGGTGTGTAGGCAGTCATGCGTCTGCTTGGTTTTCAGTGACGTGTAGGCAGTCATGTGTCTGCTTAGTTTTCACCGTCGTTTAGGCAGTCATTTAGCAAAATTTTTCGCGCTTCATTGCGAAGCACAGAATGGATTTAGGAAGCTAAAAATTGCATTGCCAGGTGCGCCAGACGTTTCTTTTCAGTTTGGCAAAAAAAAAAAAAAAATCAATTTTCGAAATTTGAATAGATGGGGCCGGGGGTCAGCCACTGGGTCTAGACAATTTCCGGACCCACAGCCACTGAGGCGTTTCAACCCCCCATCCAGCCTAGGGCCTTTGACCGATTATGATGAAAAACAATAGGCTTCCAGGGTTTATCGATATCTACCTTCTGATTTGTTTTTCAGGACGACTGGCGCAAAATTGTGACCTGTAGAGTGCAGACAAACAAACAGACAGACAGTCAAACATACGGAACTGACCAACATGCTTGTCGAATCTTCGATTCCGGTAGGCAACACTGCTGGTGGCAAGCTGATGAAACTGTGAGGCCCCCTCACCTCTTCCCTCCTCCACTCACCTGACCATCACTCCCCCCTTACCACGCCTCATCTGGCTCTGTCTGCTCTACTCCGGTGCTTAAAGACGACCACCGCCTAGAATTCAGTGACCCTACGTTTGAGAGAGAGAGAGAGAGAGAAAGAGAGAGAGAGAGAGAGTACTAAAACAGAGGTAATGTGACTGAGTTGACAGCCATTTCCCCACAGTGTTCTCTCTCTCTCCCTCTCTCTCTCTATGACTATCCTCACTCTCCCTGTGTTATGAGAGGACTGTGATAGAGACGGATGCCATGAAGGAGAGAGAGAGAGAGAAAGAGAGAGAGAGAGAGAGAGAGAGAGAGAGAGAGAGAGAGAGAGAGAGAGAGAGAGAGAGAGCTACCAGACGATTTTATTCAGTTTATCAGAGCCCCGTGGATGACGATTAATGAAATACTGTATATCTAACATCCACAGCCTGAAAACTGTAAAGATGAACTAAATCACACGCAGACAGCAAGAATGAAATATTAGACATCCTTGGTCAGAAAGGTTTAAGGATAGAAAGACTGGATGAAAAAGAGGATGGGGATGTGTCATGTGAGGTGGAACGAAAAAACGAAACTACTGGAAAAGTGCAGGAAGAAAAGATGAGTGGTAAAACTGAAAGGAATGAGAAGTAAGAGAGAAGAGATGAGGGAAAAATTTTGGAGTGGGAAAAGGGATATGAGAGAGGAAGATGAAAATGTTATGTGAAGGGGCGCAAAAAAGAAAAAAAGAAAGAAAAAATAGTGGAGAAGTCCCTATGACTCCCACCCAGCTAAATGCAGTTATCTAGCATTTGGTGGAAGAGAATACTAGAACTTACCTAATCCTTTTATAAGCAGTAATGATCTCAGGCCTCTATGACTTACTCTCAGTAGAATAAAATAACCTGGCGCGAGGTGAAATAAAATACGAAACACGATTTTGAGAGGATAAAAAATAAAAGACTGAAAAAAAGTATGGTATAGGGAGGAAAGTTGAGGAGAGACTAATTAAATAATAATTGAAAGATGAAAGGGAAAGGGCATTGTAAGGCGTAGGGGACATCTAAGCGAGAGATTTGGGAGTAAGGGAAAGAGAGGTGAGAGATAAAAATAACAATGTTGCAGCAATCAAGACGTAAAAAGGTAGCGAAAGTGGCAATCTTTTCAATCAGATGGCATCTATTGTGATGAATTCTTGTAACTTCCAGATAATTTTTTTCAGCTTAGGAGGCAGTGAAAAGGTCATGAATATGTAACCATTCACTTCGAAAAGCCTCTTATAATGTTAATAAAATCATCAGGTGACAGGAAAAATAGGATGAAAACTACGACGTCAAAGTAAAGAAGAATGAAAGGGTAACAAACAAACAAACAAACAAAAGAAAACATTGTCGACTGAGGTAGTGGTAGATTAATGGGAAACTACTGACTCAAGGCAAAATACTGCAACAGAAGACGAGAAGATTATTATGTGAAGAGGGAAGCAAAAGGCAATAGAATGAATGGATGATCAAACGGAAGACAAGGAATAGATTACCGTTTCAAAATATATCAGTGAAGGATTCGTGATTGAAGAAAAAATGACTGAAACGGGAGAGAAAAGTAAGAAAGAGTATATGTTTGTAAGAAAGGAAGTAGGAGGCGGAACGTGGGTTGGTAAGAGTGTTTATTAACCTGTTGAATCAAGTGACGTATTCCATTGATTTAATCCCGTTACCTTCAGGCGATTTGATTCATCACTTTTTGTATTGAAAGGGTCAGTGATAGCTATTCTTGTTCGAAAAATCCATCTCTGCTAAGCATTAATAATATCGTCTGACTAAAACAAGAATGAAGTATGGAATACGTCACGGAACTGAAGAGTTTAATTTCAGAGTACTGCAGCCGAGTAAGATTTAGCTTAGCCCTTTGAATGAGGTGACGACGGAATTTTTTATTATTCTTGCCATGTCCTGTACAGGCAATTTTATTCAAGCTGGGAAAGGCTTCTTGTACTGAATAAATTAATGGAGGCTATATCTACCCCACTCTTTGTCTAAAATCTCTCCTGAGCTAAGTAAAATTGCCTGATGATAAAATGCTCGTAGCAGGTCATTGTAGTGCAGGGTCAAGCATCCCGTCTTGTACCGCTGTCTGCTTGTGAGTTATCCGGTCATCTTATTACAGATTCCTTAACCACTTCATTTCGATGAGGCTTGTAGTATATTCTTGCTACTATCACACTGCATTATCTGACTTAGCTGACTGCATCCTACTATACTCTGTTCGCTTTACCATGGCCTAAAATTGCTCTCTCTTTATCTTTACTGTTGAGTTATAACAGATTAACACTAGAATATTATGCAAGTAACGAACAAGTGATATAAAAAGGGTGGAAAGGGGTAGCATTATTTTTTTTCTCCCACTAAGTTATGCGAAAGAAACTATAATAGGCTGAAAATTTTGGTCAAATTAAAGTGAATGAATGATAGTGAAGGGGTCCCTGAGGGCTATTTATAACATTCCTGTTCGAGAAGTTTCTCACAAAGTGAAAAAAAATTTGTGTGGACATAGCAAAATATATAGTATAAAATGCATCTTCCAAATGAAGGGGTGAAGCGATAAGTAACAGGATCGTAAAACCGGTCGTGGTGATGACAAGGTTAGGCCTGTGGGAGTGACCAGGGTTGTATTAGCATCATCTACCGGGAGAAGCTTTGATATGAAGGCAAACGCCGTTCTTACCTCCGCTAACTAGCCCAGTTCATATAACAGGAAAGGATTTGAAGAAGTGGTATATGTGGATTGTATAGTAAGAGATATACTGTATGTTCGCTTAATATTTCACCTCCTCTCCTCTACAAGCTATTATTCCTAAGCTGGGAGTGGCTTGGTTTGTTTCTCTGCTCACAGATATGATGCGTCATTTAGGAAAACGATGGACATGTCCTTAATATGGAGTAGATGCAGTGGGATAATATACCAGTTTTGCTTTTGTCCCAGACTGTACACGCAGCAGCACGCCTGGTCTAGTGTTAGAAATACACCCGTGCGTGCGTGGGTTCTAATCTCCCAGAAATGATGGGAATTTTTTTTATCATAGATTGTTCTCAGAAACGTCGTTATCGTACCCCTCGTATGTTTTGAACTATGGGTACCTAACCTCCGACCCCAACACCCCTGACAGGGTAATATGGGACAGACGGTTACTATTTTTTGTTATAATGATGAATTCAGCCATACGTTGGATTAAGAAGTCCTGGAAAAAGAGGAAAATATCAATTACTTGTTGAAAGACATGTAGAAGAACAAAAATGGATGATATGGCAAGTGTGGCTCAAACTTAGTAAACAGCCTCTTGTACACGTCCCCCTTCTTATACTCAAATCTAGAGGTCTCACCTCTTCTTTCCTCCCCCTCTACCCTAACCATCCCCCACTCTTCTCTCTTTTCCCCCGTCCCCACTTCTCCCTTACGGTTGCACACAAGGAAGAAAACCGGTAGCCGCCACTCATGACATTAACTGAACTCATAATTTACTGAATATCTACGAGTATACTGTACAGGCAGTTCTTTCATCATTTCCTTTTATTGTTCATCTGCTTGAATTAAAATACCGTATATCTTCATGTGCGCTATGGAAAAGAGCAAGAACAGAACATGATGTGGTATATGCGATGCAGCGTGGATGAATTAGACGATCGTATTCTTGTTCGCTTAGGAAAATTCTTAGCAACTCTCCGTCACCGATCGATTTTATTTTGCCTCTTGGAGCTTAGTATTTTCATATTTGTTAGCTATGCAAATTATGTCGGTATTATGAAGATAGTTTTAGCTATGTACGTGGGAAGATAAGGGTGTAATAATTAGTATAGATGGCTAAGGAAGAAGTGCTCTGAATTCTGCTATGCCGATGAGAATACGGCTCAAGTGGTCTAGCATGAACCAGTCTACGCTGCCAGAAAGCGGTGTGGATGACCTAGGTTCTTTGGGAGTCTGATCACACCTCGTATCAAATGGGTGTGACCACATATGCTCCTAATACAAATGCTCAAACGACATATGCTCACACGACAAATGTTCACATAACAAAAACTCATACGAGAAATTCTCACAAGACAAATGCTCACATTTGCTCACACGACAGGTGCTCACACAACATTAAAAAAATATAAATATTCACAACTCACCCACCATCGGTAGGATATATACTCATTCTGTGTGACAAAATGGTGAACCTTCAGTCATTCCGCCATAAAAAGTTTAGGTTAAGGCTGAAGTACATCTAGTTTGGGACCAAGGGATGGGAAGATCGGAATGAAGAAAGTTGTGGTTTGGTTAGGAGCCAAGACTGCGGCTGTCGTAGTCAGGTTAGGTACTGTTAGATTTGGCGTGCGTAAAACCTGTAAGTATCCTTATGAATGATTTAAAAGATGGGACCGAAGGATGACAAGATTTGAACAAAAGGATGCGAAAGTTAGGGCCATGGACTGTTATGGTAAGGGGTGAAGGATGTCAATGTTAGGGATGCAGGATGCCGAGGTAGGGCCTTGATGCAAAGGTTAAGATTGTCAAGGTTAAGATGCCAAGATTATAGCTAAAAGATGATAATTTATGAGCATTTGTTCCCTATTTTGTTCATATATTGGGCATGTGCCTTATAACCATATATGTCTTGTGAGCTTTTTGTCTTGTGAGCATCTCTCTTGTATTTGTCCTGTGAGAATCTGTCTTGTGTTTGTCTTGTGAGCTCCTGTCTTGTATTTGTCCTGTGAGCTTACGTCTTGTGTTTGTCTTGTGAGCATCTGTCTTGTATTTGTCTTGTGAGCATCTGCTTTATATTTGTCTTGTGAACATCTCTCTTGTATCTGTCCTGTGAAGATCTGTCTTGTGTTTGTCCTGTGAGCATCTGTATTGTATTTGTCTTGTGAGTATGTATATTGTATTTGTCTTGTGAGCAAGTCTCATATATGTAGGCAATCAGGCATGTTCTGTGTGTATTTGTAGTGCGAGTATGTTGCTTGTGATCATGTCTTGCGGCACAGTGCAGTGAAGGTGGATAGAGGAATTCACTCACCGCACTAACACATCCCGCTCCTCTAGTATCTCATTTTCAACCCCAGGTAGGAGATGGGTAGAATGGTGCCATAATCACGTGCTTTGAATGCCTCACATTGCACGTAGTGGCTCTGGCTTTCTGTCTGGCATCAAATTACATGGCTATTGGGTGCACCAAACCTTAAATGGCTTGCACATCTGATTGAATTTAGCGACTGTCACCCATAAATTTGAATTACTCCTCTCTCTCTCTCTCTCTCCTGAAATACTCCTGTGACCTTCTTCTCCTTGCGATAGAGGGATTGATCCATTGGACTGAAATAAAAGTTTGCGTTGAAGCAGTCTGTGAATATTTGGAAAATTTCATACTGAACACTAAAGACAAGGGTTATAAGAAAATGATGAATGTGGATTTACTTCAGTAAGTTATTGTTCATCATAATGCGAGACCTTGCGCCAATGTCGTGAGTCAGGAGCGAAAACGTTATAAAGTTTGGAATAAATAATACAGTTTGAAAAGGTGTAGGATGAGTTTAATTTCTACAGTTCACATGTTGGCCAAGGGTATCTTGGCTAACGAACAGAAAGAAAATATACAGTATAACCTGCAACCTAAGCAATCTTTCATGTAAAGATGAAACTGTTAATAATGACAGGGTCGTGAAGGACGTGAGAGGCGGAATATTCAGGAAGGTGAGAAGAAGATAATTATGAGAGTAAATGAGAAATGGAGGAAGGTAACAGCGATTAGATACTGGAGGCACAAACAATGCAAGAGAGCATCATTCGTTGTTAAACCTTTGTGTACTAGCACAATCTCCTGTCCGAACTGTGTCGTGCCTTCCATACTGCACGCTCCTTCCTAAACGTCATTGTATCATTCCTTCTTATACTCTTTTATAGTTTGCTTCATATCGCTCTCACATAAACATAGTACATGTAGCACCAACTAATCGCCATTGACGGCAGGGAAGTGTCGGCGATCTCTGGGCTGTATACTCGTATAGCGCCTTGCCATTATTTCGCTGGTTGGCAGACTGTTCATTCTCCAGCATTAAGGAGGAGAAGATGGGTTTCATTTAGCAGGTGAGGATGCCACATGTAGGCAACGGTGCCCCTCACTCACAGTGCCTCAGCTGCAGGTTGATGGAAAAACAATTATTATCAAAGCAATTGAGTTTTACCTGTGGGTAGGAGGTGGTAGGTGGGGCACCCATCATCCACTCACTTGATGAAGTGTTGCTTATTTGTTCCTTCGTGTCTATCATTCTGATTCTGTGGCTGTCTTCCTCTCTTCCTATTTCACCCATCCTTCTTGTCACCATTAATTACTCTTCTTTCCATTTCAGATGGCATTATACTGACTGACAAGCCAGATGGTTTCCTGTAACTCAGGAATTCATTTACAACGCTGGGAAGTAAAGGAATATTCATAGAATGGGGTGACGTGGAGCCTACTAAGATGCCCCTGTTAACTGGATGAAGACGCAAATACGGTATCCACCCAGGAACCAAACCACTACACTAATCCCCGCTCCTCGCCGTGGCGAGGCGCTGTCAGCCACATGACAACACTGATTCACTGCATGGGATGGCCCTACAGGGTCGGTTGCTTGCATGCGGTTGATGGGTTTGCTCGATCAGACAGCCTGGGTAGAACAACAGCAGCCTTTGAGTAGGATGGTGATGATGATAACGACTGAGCTTTTGGAAAACATGTCATATGGGAATACTTATATACAATATGATTTTAATACTTCGTTAGAAATGTGTAAAGTTCTATCTATCTGTCTATATACCAAGGCTGCTTCCCCCAAAGAAAGGGAGGTGGCCGAGACAGGACGACTCACTCCCAATTTACTCATCCACACACACACACACACATTTATTCGCATCTTATACTAATGTATAAAGTAATGAATAAAACGATTTAAATGGATGAATGAAACGAAATTAAGATTAATCGTCTAGGAACTGCAGCAAGGCCACCCACAGGACGCACTGTTACTCCTCTGAGGCTGCAATAACTCACTCCCGGCTGAATAAAACTGTCAGCTTTTGGCGGTAATTAAACACTGGGCTTGCCCTGGTTGCGAGAGTTTTTAAATATCAGGAAATATGCCTGACACACTTTGAGAAATTAAAGTACCATTTACGAAGCAATGACATTTATTTTTGGAGTTTGACGTTAAACCCACAGCGGGCTCTTCAAACACTGCAGACGTTCCAAGTCAGCCCTGGATCTCTATGCACTCAAAATGCAGGGCGAGGGGGGGGGGGAGAAGGAATATTGGGTAACTGTGCCCATATGTGTAGGTATGTTTGTGTACATTCATATTCGTGTATATATGGATGTATTGTAGGGGAGGCCAAGCTTTACATTTAAGAAAATAAAAGGCCCTGCCTCGTAAATGATCCTTTAAATTTCTTCGTGTGAGAGTTACTGGAGACAGTATTGATACTTACACCACACCCAGTGAATAACTTGGCGATAGGTGTAGCATAACACAGTGAAGACGCGACCATGCGAAGGTTAATGCCTCATATGTGGAAGGAAATGCAGAGTTGATGCTTATGCAGTCAATTTATCCTTAACAAGAAACACCCAAACACTGTAACACCGAGCCCACCAGCTAGTTTAAGGACTGAACATTTTTGTACTTTTCCCTGTGGCCTCGATATTTGACTGATTAATCTCATAAACAAACTGACATTTTCTTGCCTAACCATTAACCACGCCAACAAGTTTGATTCAAGTCAAAATGAAACTATTTTCCCTGGTTTTACCCTATGACGTTCACCTTTGACATTTCCCTGTGTCTTTGACCTTTGAATGATTGTTCTCAAAATCTATACTCTTTTTCTTTGTTTTAACTTGAAATCTTCCACAAAGTTAAGTCTAAATCAAATGAAAGCTGATTATGTTAAGGTTAACGTGTGACTTTGATCTTTGACTTATTATTCCCCCAAACAATAGTTCAGTTCCACGTATGATCCCTAACCCATACACCAAGCTAGATACAGATCAGATCCAAACCATTTTAGTTATCTGCTCGCACTCAGACACACGGGTCGAACTCTGACTTTGTTTGCTCTGTGACCTTGACCTTTAACTGATTGCTCTCAGAAATATATATATATATTTTCCTTGCCAGATCCGAAGCCTTTCCATCATGTTTAGTGTAAATCAGGTGGAAACTCCTTGAAATGACCATGTCCTATGACCTTGATCTTTGATCTCTCCATGTGACCTTGACCTTTGACTGATTGATCTCAATATCATATCTTTTCATTTTGTCTTAACTTTAACCCTCCAACAAAAATCGGAATACTGTTTGCGTTGACCTTATCATATGATCTTTACCTCTGACCTACTGTTCTAAAAAAATTAAGTTTACTTTTTGGCTTACCTTCAACCATTCCACCAAGCTCGGTTGAAAATCGGATTAAACCTGTTTAACATATACTTCGTTAAGAGATACATACGGGTCGAACTTTGATCTTTATACTCGTACTTCGTTAAGATACATACGGGTTGAACTTTAGTCTTGCCCTGTGAGTCAGAGTACTACGGCCTTGCATCCCTTCCGTTATATTTCATCACATATAGTGTCATCATATCCTTGTGTTAATCTTTTGTAGCTCAGCATTCAGTATGGAGAAAATTTAGGCCAAGTTGAAGTGGACAGAATATGGTAGATCCTGCTGTGTGCGGATCACCGCTCATTCATTAACAACCAACATTTGGTTTCTCCATTTCCAGAATGATTTATTCACTGTGTGGTAAATAATCGAATACTTATATAAGTTAAGAGACAATGCAAGTATAATGGTGTATATGTATTTTGGATATCCAGTTATGTAAACTCCTCCAGCTGGAGGATAACTTAATAGATTTGTTCTTACATTCTCCCTGCGATTTTATTCAACTTATGAAGAATCCTTATTAGTGGGATGGTGCAAAACACTACCGGTATATCTAACTCTTCTAGTTCAGTGTCTTACCTACGGTTAATAAAATCATCCGGAGAAAGCACGAATAAAACAGAAGTACGTTCTACTAGGGAAAGGAAAAATAAATGTGAGCACATACATAAAACATGTAAACATTACGTTTCTTTGAGTATGCCTAATCATACAGCCCCGTATATACAGTAGCGCCACATACAGCTATCATCCCCAATCACTTCAGAT
>JAGKTI010035216.1:399-11302 GCA_018397915.1 Birgus latro | reverse complement strand
CCCTCTTCCTACGCCCCATCTTCTCCCCATCTCCTTTCTTCTCCCCAACTTCTTGCTTTGCCATCCTCTTCTGTTGAAAGAGTAAGATATCAAACCTATAGTCTTCTCCCCAATAAACAGCCTCGAACGGACCATTAGTTCTGTTGCTGTTTGCTTTCCTTTGTACTCCTTTGTACTCCTTTTGTACCCCTTTATCTTCTTAACACCTCTCCCTTTCATCTCCTTTTTGACTGCCCAACACCCAAGCCCTTTTCTTTTCCTCCTTCTTCCTTTTCCCAAACCTATCCTTACCTATTTCATGTCCCCTTATCATCCCCAACTCCCTCCAATCAACCTTCGTTCCCCTTCTCAACCCCTTCTCTCCTCAACCCCCCCTCTCCTCAACCCCTTCCCCTCCCCCATCCCATCACTGCAACCTCCTCTCCTCATCCCTTCCCCTCTCCTCAACCCCTCCTCTCCCATCATCCCCTTCTCCTCTCCTCAACCCCTCCTCTCCCATCATCCCCTTCTCCTCTCCTCAACCCCTCCCTTCTCCCCTCCCCTTCCTCCTCCTCTCTCCCCAACCTCCAGTGGTCTGAACTCAGGCTGTGAGATTTAAGGCCCACACCTTTAACCTAGAACATTTACCGCCGTACTCAGGTATTTGAATATTAGGCTGAGTGAGACGAGGAGGTGGAGGAGGAAGAAAGGAAGGAAGGAAGGAAGGAAGGAGGAAAGACGGAAGGAGGGAAGGAGGGAGGGATTGATGGATGGATGGAAGGAGAGAAGGAAGTGGGTGCAGGAATGTAGGGAAGCAGGATGGAGAGTGGAAAGAACTGATGTGGAGAAGAGGGAGGAAGTGAGGAGAAAGGTAGAGGATGGAAGGAACGAAGGAGGAATAGAAGGAAGTGGAAAGGAGGAAGGCAGAGGGATGGTAGGAGGAAAACATGAAAGATTAGAGGGAAGGAGAGAAAATGGGAGGTAGGAAAAATGGAAGGGAAAGAGGTGAATGGAAGGGAAGGTAGCAGAAAGGGAGGGAGGGAAGATGGAAGGTAGAGGGATAGGNGAGAGAGAGAGAGAGAGAGAGAAAGAGGTATAAAATTTGGTGAATTTGTAGGAATAAGAAAAGGAAGAAAACTTAAAAGAGGAAGACATGGGAATAGAAAGGGAAGGAAGGAAGGAAGGAAGGAAGGAAGGAAGGAAGGAAGGAAGGAGGGAAGGAAGGAAGGAAGGGTCGTGGAAGAAAGGAAAGAAGGGTCATGGAAGAAAGAACGGAAGGAAGGATGGCCACTAAATGAAGGAAGGAAAGAAGAATCATGGAAGTCGGGAAGGTGAGAGGGAAGAAGGGCACGGAAAGAAGAAAATGCCAAGGAAAGAAGAAGGGGAGGCAGAAAGGGTCAAGAAAGCACAAATCAGAAGAATGCTCTATATGACAACAACCGTAAAAATAAATCGAGGGAAACTGAAAAGCAGTCTGGGGACGGGGAAGGCCAGAGTGTGTGAGTAATGGCAAGAAAAAGGATCGTCCAATGAAGCAGTGGAAGGTGTGGCAGGCGAAGGGATGAAGTTGTAAGTGGCTTTGGAGACACCGTAGCACCTCTTCCTCAATTGTTTATTTTCCTTGCTGCACCCCAATGTCCTCTTGTATGTTAATGATACAGACAGGGTCGAAAATATTGTAAAATTATGTAAATTTTATACGAGATAGCTTTAAGATGTAGTAAGCAAAATTAATCGTTAAAAAAGAGGTGTCATGAAGGGTCGTACGTCACATAAAGCAAGGCCTTATTTAAAACTATGCGACCAAGACAAAGGACACTTGATAGCCGATCCCGCCCCTACCACATCCACCACCCCAGCATGTACCCAAAGGTGTCATCTGCCTTCGAACACACCCCTCAGACACACACCCGATGCACAACACACGCACCCCGGACACCCCAGGCACGCCCCTGTGGGTACGACAAAAGTCGATGGAAAGGAAAGTGACACTCATAAAACTCTACGCATGCAATTTGCTGATTTAATTCATCAGAAAGGTACAGCGACCAAGTCAGTGAGTGGCTGAGACAGTTAAGGACACACACTGGATTTGGCCGCCCCTTTGTATGCAACAACAATGGAAACATTTGGTAACCGCACCCACTTCAATCATATCTACCACCCTGATACATCCCAGAATGTGCCCTTTGCCTCTGGAGATACCCCTTAGACACAACCCAGGTGCACACCACACGCACCTCAAACACGCCCCCAGACACGCCCCTGAGGTAAGGCAAAAAATCGTTCAAAGTGCCTGCGTGACGCTAGTAAAACTCTCCTGTTGCCAGTTTTCATTCTTGAAAAAGGCAGTGACTCTGTGAGTGAGTGGCTGACGCAGTTAGGGACACGCTGGATTGTGCTACTCCTGTGGATGCGGGAGTAATATATGAAAATATTAGGACGTAGTAGACAAAATAAATATCTAACGAAGTGGTGTTACGTTGCCTTTTATGACAACTAAAATACAGTTCTAAGAAAGATACTCCAAGAAAACATACGAGAATATCAAGAAGCATTAGGCAGAATAAATCTGTAGAGACAAGGTGTTGCGCAGCCTCCTATGCTATCTGATATACGGTACTAAGAAAGATAATCCAAGAAACTGGCATAAAGGCAAGAAAGAAAATCCAAAGAAACCGGAGTAAAGTTGTGAAGCGACGGGAGGTGTGGCATGCAAAGGGAGCGGCGGGTCGGCAGTAGCTGGAGCGGGGCAGGTGGCCGGGGAAGTATTGGGAACATGCGCCCTGGCTACGCCGGGGGAGGGAAGGCAGCAGAGGGGGGAGGGAAGGGAGTCCGAGGGAGGTAGGGAGCCCGCCCACCCACCCTCAGTCATCCTCGGACAGTCGGCGTGTCAGTGTCCTCCACCTGTGCTCCACTCTGCTCCACCACAGTCACCTCCACACAGCACTCACTGAGGTAAGGCCAGTGCCGGGGTGGTGGTGTGGGAGTGGAGGGGGCTGGGACCGGGTGGGGGGCGCTTGGGGGTCAGCGGAACCTGGTGGGACGAAAGAACCAGGTTACTGGGTTACCATATGGTGCACCAACACCTGTTTGGCCAACCACCACTGCGTCCTTGTTACCCACTCACACAACACCACCACTATTTCATCAAACAATTACTAAATAATCCTCAAGTGCACATGGATTATTATTCATATTGCATTAGCTGTTTCTAAGTATAGTTTTCCTTCTCGGACAGCAAGCATACAGCATACATGAATATGACCGGATACTGAGCAGTTCTTCAGTACTAGACAATGAAGCATGTAATTAAATTAGCTATAAACTGCTCCAGAAAGCATTACGCTTCACATGGCTCAGGACGTTGCTTCATTAACCCTTAATAAGTCTTGGTAAAATACAGCAGTCTTTCTAAGCAGTAAAGGAATGGTGTTGTTACATGTGAGAGGTGTGTATTAGTGAAGGTGTGGTGGGAGGCGAGTGTGTGTGTGGTGTAATGATGTGAGCAGCCTCAACGCCGCCCCGCCGCCCGGCCCCGCCCGCGTCCCACCACAACTTGTAGCTCGTGCCGCTCGGTCAATTCTGAGATGGTCTGGACAGCCAGCTGTTTGGAAAGGAGACACTGAACAGCGACAGGTCACCGAAAAGCGAAGATACGGACCTTCTTTATATAGGACGCATTAAAGGTATATTGTCAGAAGCACTGAGTATAATACAAATATCAGCAGCCAATACAAGTCTCACTGACCCTTATCAGTCTGTCAGCACAGTCAAGTGTTGATAACGGAGCAGGGAGCTGCCTGAACTAGAACTCAGTATGTCCGCGACGATTTTGCAGGCAGTGTTGAGCGAAGGCATATTTAAAAATATTTCTCCATTATATGGCGAAACATTTATTTGATCCACCATTAGCTATGAGCCCCCCCCCAAAAAAAAAGATTCCGATTACACTGGTCCCATGGCGCAAACTGCAGTAATGGATGGCCATAAAAATAACAGGTTTATGTAATTCCCCAACGCAGTTACAGGTGGTGAGCGGTGACCCATCAGTATTGATCAGCCCTGTGTATATACCACAGCTGGTAATGGGCTGAGAGAGATGTGTCTGGGTTGTGGCTGCTGCCATCCATCCCACCACACCATTACATCTACAGTTGAGCTCATTAATCCATTTACAAGTATTTGCTTTCCACACTAGTGAAGCAAGATCACGTTCAACCGTTCCAGATGGTTTGAATATGAATGCTGTGTCTAGTATGAGCCACGTATGTTATGTTATGACACTTTGGCAAAAGTGGAAAGAAAACAAGATCGCAGTTGTATTATTGGAAGGAAAACAGACACCAGAAAATTCTTGCTTGTTCCATTATAATTATATTTTCATTGCATATAAGGCATTTTTTTTCATCATGATCGTATTACCTACACCGTTACAACCTTGCCCTTCTGAGTTAAATGAACTGCTATGATCACTAAGGAAACATCATCCCATTCTGTTTACTAAATGCCAACTACACCCTACCCAGAATCAGCAATCAGTAAGAGGTATGCTGGGTTACAACTTTACTGGCCATCAGGAGCCTTGAGAACCGTGGCTAGGCTACTAAGTCCACATATTTAATGCAACAATAACCAATGGCTTTGCCCTGAGCACCTTACCGTAGTAACCGTAGTAGACAGCTAGGCCTCGATTTGTTGGTTACAGTTGCCATCCAGCATAGTGAATGTTTGCTGGGTTACAAAGTGACCTGAGTATAGCACTACAGGGAATGAGTGAATAGCTGGCGTCCCCCGACTTACCGTTTAATGACCACAGCCTCGTGAAACTGTAGCTGCAGTTTGCCTGGATATAAGGACAGTCCCATCCATTTGGTTACGCAGCGTTTCCTCTTGAGTGAACTGTGACCTTTGAATGGCCGGCCATCACGAAGCGGGCCACCAGAATCCGGCTCAACTTTCGATGTTAAACCGTTGTCAGTGTTCATCTCCCTCCCATTCTCGCCTCAGCACTTGGCCCCGGTGACAGGTGCATGGTTCTGAATGCATTATGTGTTGAAGTAACATATAATTGTAAATGGTTACCATAACACGTAGACCGTGAGGGGAACGCTTTAACTGAGAACATCACTGAGAGCGCAATGATGTCAGCAAGTCCCTAATTTCTGAGGGCTATTTATATAACACGTGTGTCTGTTAATGTGATCAGCCTGTATCCCACACTGAGTGTAGTCAGCAACGATACAGAAATGTCACACATGTTTTATTGTCGTCAAACGTTTCAGCGATTACTGTAAAGAACTGAGTGTCAGTCCACACCTTGACGCTCTCATTATAACAAAGCGGCCCAGTTGTTATTAACCATTAACTGCCATGACGTATGCTTCACTATAATTATACTGTCACAGGACGATTTTATTCAGTTAAGAATTCTATCACAATTCACTCCATATAAACTCAGAAGATTACTTACAACAGGCGCACGCACGCACGCACGCACACACAAAAAGCTGCACATGCACACGCAGCGCACAGACAAACTTGTACACACAAAAGTACACGTAGACAAGCACACACGTACACGCGCACACACGAGCGCGCGCTCACACACACGCGCGTGCCGGCGCGCGCACACACACACACACATACACAAACACAAATGCATTAAATGCATTCACAAACAAAGGCACACACATACGCACACGCATAAGTACACATGTACACGTACACACTCACGTATACTTACATACGCATACATCACACAGAGGCGCGCGCTCAAACCCATAAACATAACCAGGCACACCCACACCTACACCCACACATATACGGCCACAAACAGATATACAGACGCGCGCGCGCACACACACACACACACACACACACACACACACACACACACACACACAGTAAGGTTAATTTTCAGGCGGGTAAATCATCAGTAATATTTCGCGTGACTACAGTTACACAAGTTCTGACAAAAGCAAGAAAGATCTGTTTACTAAACGTGTTCCTCAACCCCTTTGCAACGTGAATGTGTTTTTATCTCTAATTCTTGTTATGCTACACGATTAGAGTTAACTCGACGGAGAATGAGTACTGGAGAGGTATGACAGCTTTGGTTAGGGGGCGGGAAAAGAGGTTACAAATGGTACCAAAACACCAGAGTCAAGCGGGACATTCCTCAACATCATATAACAGTAGACATAATATGTTTGATCATTTTGTCCACACACAAGGGACAAAATTTACTGTCAAAATTAACAACAGTACTTAGCAAAGGCGGGAGCAGGTGAATGTCAGCAAGGTAGTGGGATAAGGGGCCTGTAATGTTTCTCAGCCTCAGGGCCCCAGGGTGCCGCTCACGGATCCTGGTATTGGTTCATCAGTTCTACACAAAGGATCCCATTTAATTAAAATAAAATCGTTTGGAGGATGCAAGGCTAAATTAGAAAGTAGGTCACGGGACTGAAGAGGTTATACCACGCCTGGGGCAATCTCAACATTTTTCTAGCTGTTCCCTGTACATGTCTTCATTTCACAGTGCCATAGAATTGATCAACTTGAGGAACCATATCCATAAAATAATAATGATATAAATAACAATAATAATAATAATAATAAATAATAATAATAATAATAATAATAATAATAATAATAATAAATCAGAACACTGTAAAATTGTCCAAGAACAATTTTTTAAAAATCCCCATTATTCTACACCCTCAAAAACACATGTAAGGACATCCAGATTGTGTAAATTGAAGCAGAAATGTCATACCCACGAATCAGTCAAAATGTATTCTCTTGTACGTAAAACACTGCTATACACCATAATTATATAGCCTTTATAGGCGCTACCAATAATGGGCCTCAAATAGGTTGAAGAAATATTGGCATTTGGCACTAAAATCATAAACTGCCCTTGATGTGGACGTGATAGGAAGCGTTAAGAGAAACACGTTAAGGTGGTTTGGGCATGTGGAGAGGATGGAGAGTGAGAGACTGACGAGGAGAGTGTATGTGAGTGAGGTGGAGGAGGGGAGAGAGAGGGGGGGAGGCCGAGGATGAAATGGAGGGATGGAGTGGAGAGGTATATGAAAGAGGGGGGTGTGAGCTGGGAGCAGGGCAGTGAAATGGTGGGGGACAGAGCGACATGGAGGCGATTTGTTTGTTGCCACCCCGTGCGGGATTGAGGCGTCTGGCAATAGATAGATAGAACACGTTTAATTTTCTCTCAAGGACCAATAGTTTCCGAGATATAGCTATTTGAAAACTGCATACTACTGACCTTGGAAATGACCTCTGCCCCAGGTCAAGGTCGCTGATTTGTTTGCAGGTATATAAGACATACATAGATGCAAACATGCAAACTGTCAGCCCTCTACATCAATGTCTTCATGGTTTTTAAGCCTTAAAACATGCAAAATTGGCAGTTTGTTGTGCAAAATTACTATCTATCTATCTACTGAAAGACGCCTCAATCCCACAGGGGTGGCCACAAATAAATCACCTCCATGTCGCCCTGTCCTCCGCCATTTCATTGCCCTACCCCCCGCTCACCCCTCCCCCCCCTTTTTCAGATACCTCTCCACTACATCCCTTTATCTCATCCTTGGCCTCCCCCTCGCTCTCCCCCCCCTCCACCTCACACACATACTGTACACTCTCCTCGTTAGTCTCTCGCTCTCCATCCTCTCCACATGGTGAAACCATCTCAGTGTATTTCTCTTAACGCTTTCTATCACATCCACATCAACACCACAACGCTCCTTCGCTTCCTCATTTGGCAGTCTGTCTCTCCAGGCGACTCCACATGCTCCTCTCAAATAACTCATTTCCACTGCTCTCATCCTTGACTTGTGTCCTTTCAACAAGCTCCAAGCTTCACTTCCATACGTTAGAGTTAGTATAACAATACTAACAAGCAGCAGATTTTTACTTCCACGTTTTACTTCCCTATTTCTTATCACTGCTTTCAAAGAGCCAGCAACCTTTCTTCCTTGTTGCAACCTTTCAAGCAAGTGCAAAATGACCTTTCTGAACAAAGTAAAAATCGATTGGATAAAAATTATTTTAAGGTAAAAATCAATGAAGGGATCTGATAAAGGAGGCTTTTAGGATTCTGGAACAATTATAGTTACTGACTATCCTCCTCTTACCCCAGCTTGTCCTAAAACTGCCATCTCTCCATGCTGAGTGCTAAGTTTACAATATATCATCACTAGAATATCATGCTAGTTATGAGAGAATGTAGAGCCACAGTACTGTCTTTTGATGCCACTGAGCTATTGTACGTGAAATCTGCAAGAGGACGAGAATCTGGGCCAAGGTGAAAAAAGTACGGTTTAGGAAATCATTTAAGAAACGCTCCTCCAAAATTAGATACGCAACAAATCGAGGTCCATATTCCAAATCTAGGTGCAAGCAGACCGGGGTAAAGAGGCCCTGCCCAAAGGTCCTGTGGTCAGCCCAGGAATCGAACCTGGGATCTCTTAACCGCAGACAGTGTGTGTATCCCATTACACCACCGCCACTCCCTCGTGCACCTTGCTGAGGCTCGTATTTACATATTAAAATAACTCATTTTGGTGAGCGACACACCAGCATTTCTCAAGTTACTTTTCCTGGTGTTTCTTAAAGGGGGTGTGGTCGGCTGAAGAGGGAGGACGGGGTTCAATAAATCTTCAGCAAGAACCCTATGATTAACCCAGTGAATAAGATGATGCATTACATCAGACAAGGAAAACCCTATACGACGGGCTTTGTTCGTCTGTCAGTCACTAGCGTTTCTCGGACAGGTGCTTCAATCCCATAGACTTTTAGCAAGGACCATACCAAGGTCCCGCAGCTACCGCTTCACGCCCGTACAGTTTATCAACTATATCGAAGTATAAATTATAATGCCGTAGCTCCCGCATGTCTGGTAGTCTTGTACTTGGTTTATTCTTGCTATTTCCTTATGACTGTATTCAGAGTTGAACAGGTTTTTCGGGCTGGAGAGGTTAGATGTACAGTCTTCACTGTCTTACATGCCAGAGATAGTGTCGATTTCCTAAAGAGGAAAAAAAAATAGTTTGTAGGTAACCAGAGTAAAGAAAAAATAAAAATTAGGTAAACGTAGTGAAGCGGTGGTGATCCGGGAAATGAAGGTCATTTACCAAGTTTGGCTGAATTCATGTTTAAGTTTTCATTTTTCTTTCCGACAAATTAATACTGAGGCGAGCTGAATCATACCCTTCTCGTGCCTTCCGTGACCCAGGTAAAAAGATAACACGAAAATCTTATGTGGTTTTCATCCTCTTGGAGGTGAAGGTTGTTTCCTCGCGATCAGCAGCTTGAAGACACGGGTACACGCAAACACAGGCGCACGCTCATACACATGGAAACTCGCACGCACGCACGCACACACACGCAAACGCACGCACCCACACGCACACGCACACGCACGTACGCGCGCGCACGCGTTTACAGGGATTTCAGGTCATTCCAACGCCACACCAAACAGCCGATCTTTAAAGCTTAGGGCATCAGAGGGTAGACAGGCCCTTGATTTATGATAGGTCAATGCTCAGACCCCTGTGAGAAGAGCCAATCATTAGCCTGCATCCCACTTTACAATACGCAATGGGTAACGAATCAGACATGGACGTTAAAAAGCTACTACATGACAGTATTGCGATACCAACTCAAACGTATGAAAGTGAAACTTGGACCTTGTCGGAGGGGCACAAGTGAAGAGTGAGAGCAGTGGAAATGAATAATTTGAGAGGAGCATCTAGAGTCACATGGAGAGACAGACTGACAAATGAGGAAGCGAAGGAGCGCTGTGGTGTCGATATGGATGTGATAGAAAGTGTTAGGAGAAATATACTGAGGTGGTTTGGCCATTTGGAGAGGATGGAGAGCGAGAGACTGACGAGAAGAATGCATGTGAGTGAGGTGGAGGGGGGGAGAGGGAGGGGGGATGCCAAGGATGAGATGGAGGGATGGAATGGAGAGGTATATGAGAGGGGGAGGGGATGAGCTTGGAGCAGGGCAGTGAAATGGCGCTGGAATGGAGGCGATTTGTTTGTGGCCACCCCTTACGGGATTACGGCATCTGGCAATAGATATATAGACAGACAGACTAACTTCCTTTTGTGTGCTATTTACACCGTTTTAACATCAGCACAGTTTGCATCACTAACATAGAAAAGGATATTAAAGTATACCGCACGGACCACATCGCAAAAGAATAGGTGCTGCGAAATATCCAAAGCCACTTAACATGTAGCTCCTGTGTCAAAAATTATACAAAATGAATACCGGCAGTATAAATGATAAAAAAAAAAGTTAGCATATTTTCCTTGCACAAGATAATCAGGGAGAATATATAATTAGCTCTGACGGTTGAAATGTTGGCAGTAGAGATATGTTGGTAAATAAATGTCATTGGTGAGGCTGCTTTACATAAAATTACACGGGCACAATGCTGACACAGAAACAATGAGGCTGGATATAGCAACGTGTTTTGGTGTAGTTTTTTCACCTTAACTTGGCCAAGATTTTCGTCCTTCTGCAGATTATTCCATATAGATCAGGGGCAGAAAAAGGCAGTGTTTTGGTTCTAGATCATTTCCACAGCACTTCTTCGTGACTAGTAGGCTACCATATTCTAGCATTAATGTCTTGCTGCAGCTTAGCAGTGAAGTAGCGGAGATAGAAAATTTATACCAAGTTAGAGTGAACGTACTATAATTTATTCCTGCTACAATGGAATTATTTTACTGAACTTAAGATAGACCCTTAGTAGTGAAAGGGTTAATTAAAAGCTGTAGGTAATCCCACCAAATCGAAGATTCTTGTGACAAATAAAATCGTTCGGAAATTGCAAAGGAGAGAGAGAGAGAGAGAGAGAGAGAGAGAGAGAGAGAGAGAGAGAGAG
>JAGKTI010035215.1:0-11302 GCA_018397915.1 Birgus latro | reverse complement strand
TCATGTGTTTGGTATTGTTGTGGCAGTCAGTTTCATCATCATGCCTCTAAATTTAGTGTACCATAAGCCAGAAATTTCCATTACACTAATTATCAGAATTACCTTATCTATGTCATTATCTAATGATTTTTCGAGTTTGACTTTTTTTTTTTTTTTTTAATACATAGATTGAACCAGGTCAGTCATTTGACATAATCAAGTGCAGGTGAAAATCTCAGCAGCTGGAGTAACAGAGACAAGAGAAACCTGCAGTTAATTTCATGCACATCCTGGCATCTCCCTCTGTTTCCTTCTTCTGTTACTAAACTTTTTTTGAAAGTGTTAAATTGATTTAATTTTGTTGTAAGCATTATAATGTAACAGTGGCAGTGTAAGTTTGTAATGGTTTGTCCAAGAATGTTTATGGTTGATGCCAAGGTAAGTGTCACCTGCCTTAAATTTCTAACAGCTGGGACGCCTTTCATAATATGAGACAGGTGAAACTGAGGGGGCCTACCATCTAGTCACTCAGTTTAGTGTTACCCTCAGGAGAATCTACACTGAGTGATAAGCACAATGATTTCCAGTAACCCAGGAGACCATTTACAGGTATTATTTTGGGTAATAATCATATATGGTAACCAACAAATAGATACCTGGCAGTCCAATGGGTTAAGGGGCTTCAGCGGGTTATGGCCCTCATAGGTTTAAGTTTCAAAGATGGTTGGAGTTAATTACTCACTTGATGCTGCTCAGCTGCAAGCAACTGATCACCTTCGCATTCATTGCCTGGACTGAGTGGCCTAGCCCAGGTTTCCAGTGTGCCTGATGGGGTAATTAATAAGATAATAGTTGAAAAAACTGGTAAGTATCTTTTCTCTTCTGTCAAAGGTCCATCATTGAATTTATAATTACCTAGTGTTGGGAGCATTACTAAATGAACTAAAGGAACAATGTGGAGAGTACGTGTTTGAATTAACAGTAATCTCCATATTTTTCGGACGCCCAATATTCGGACCCCCCAATACTCAGACATCGTGGGCGGTCCACCCCCCCAAAATGCCCCAAAATTTGAAAAAATTCGGAAAAAATCTGATTTTTTGGGACCGCGTCAGTTTGAATTTCCCGCGTCCGCCGATCGGCTGTGTTTACGTGTGTGGCGCCTGTCTGTCCATCCCATTTCCCGCTCTGCTGCTGTCTCGTGAACAACTCCGACAATGGCGGCGAAGTGATTGCTTTTGTGGTGATACCTTACCTCCTGGAGGGCTTGATGCTGCTCTTTACCTTCTTCATCATGTTTGATGATGGCCCTGCCTCCTGAGAAGAGGAAGAAAGTGGTTCTGCTCTGGAGAAGAAGAGGGAAGGGTATTGGAAATGTTGGACGCCGGGTGGCCGACATCACGGATTCGTCGTGAATTCAGTCTCCCTCACTCCACCTTGTTTGATATCAAGAAGTCCCGAGACAAACTACAGCAGTACACGGCTGATTTTGCTTCGAAGACCAAACGAAACGTGGAGAGGAAGATGATGTTTAGTCCTAAGTATGCAGACATCGACCGATCCATGCTGATTTGGTATCGACAACAACGTGCTGCTGGTGTGTTGGTACGTGGAACGGAGCTGAAAGCTGCTGCTGAGAAGTTCGCAAGGCTCCAGGACTCGTCACTAGACCACACGGGAATTTACTGTTATGTACAATGCAGTGAAGTGATGTGATCCCAGTTATGCAGAAAAAATGTTGTGGAAAGTGTTGGTGAGAAGTGCTGGTGATTGTAAATTGCAAAGGTGTGTGTGGTGCAATTTCTTCGTGTCAAAGTCTGAGATGATAGAGCGAGTTATACATCAGGACGGCGGCTTCTTTTTCGTAAGTACCCTAACTTCATCAAAATTCCTTGTTTTGTTCTTTCCATATCATTAATCTCATGCATAAAGTGTGTGCAAGATGATTTCCATAATGATTTTCATGTCTAACCTGTTTTCAGCATGCTGTAAATGTGTTAAAAAATTTCCCTAAATGTTAATCATAATTTCTGCTTTCAATTTAATTTTTTCATGCCTGGTTTTAAGTGCACCAGCTATGAAAAAGGTGAATGCTGGTGAATTTCATGTCCAGTCATCACCTAACCTAACCTAACCTAACCTAACACTGTGTTAATCATAATTTCCTCCTTTTAATTTAATTTTTTCATGCATGGTTTTAAGTGCACCAGCTATGAAAAAGGTGAATGCCAGTGAATTTCATGTCCGGTCATAACCTAACCTAACCTAACCTAACATTGTGTTAATCATAATTTCCTGCTTTTAATTTAATTCTTTCATGCATGGTTTTAAGTGCATCAGCTATGGAAAAGGTCAATGCCTTTGATTATTGTGCAAGATGATTACCATAAAGATTTTCATGTCTAACCTGTTTTCAGCATGCTGTAAATGTGTTAAAAAATTTCCCTAAATGTTAATCATAATTTCCTGCTTTCAATTTAATTTTTGCATGCATGGTTTTAAGTGCACCAGCTATGAAAAAGGTGAATGCCAGTGAATTTCATGTCCAGTCATAACCTAACCTAACCTAACCTAACATTTTTTTAATCATAATTTCCTGCTTTTAATTTAATTTTTTCATGCATGGTTTTAAGTGCATCAGCTATGAAAAAGGTGAATGCCAGTGAATTTCATGTCCAGTCATAACCTAACCTAACCTAACATTGTGTTAATCATAATTTCCTGCTTTTAATTTAATTCTTTCATGCATGGTTTTAAGTGCACCAGCTATGAAAAAGGTGAATGCCTTTGATTAAATCAGTGTGCAAGATGATTACCATAAAGATTTTCATGCCTAACCTATTTTCAGCATGCTGTAAATGTGTTAAAAAATTTCCCTAAATGTTAATCATTATTTCCTGCTTTCAATTTAATTTTTTCATGCATGGTTTTAAGTGCACCAGCTATGAAAAGGTGAATGCCAGTGAATTTCATGTCCGGTCATAACCTAACCTAACCGAACCTAACATTTTTTTAATCCAAATTTCCTGCTTTTAATTTAATTTTTTCATGCATGGTTTTAAGTGCACCAGCTATGAAAAAAGTGAATGCCAGTGAATTTCATGTCCAGTCATAACCTAACCTAACATTGTGTTAATCATAATTTCCTGCTTTTAATTTAATTCTTTCATGCATGGTTTTAAGTGCACCAGCCATGAAAAAGGTGAATGCCTTTGATTATTGTGCAAGATGATTACCATAAAGATTTTCATGTCTAACCTGTTTTCAGCATGCTGTAAATGTGTTAAAAAATTTCCCTAAATGTTAATCATAATTTCCTGCTTTCAATTTAATTTTTTCATGCATGGTTTTAAGTGCACCAGCTATGAAAAAGGTGAATGCCAGTGAATTTCATGTCCGGTCATAACCTAACCTAACCTAACATTGTGTTAATCATAATTTTCTGCTTTTAATTTAATTTTTTCATGCATGGTTTTAAGTGCACCAGCTATGAAAAAGGTGAATGCCAGTGAATTTCATGTCTGGTCATAACCTAACCTAACCTAACCTAACATTGCGTTAATCATAATTTTCTGCTTTTAATTTAATTCTTTCATGCATGGTTTTAAGTGCACCAGCTATGAAAAAGGTGAATGCCTTTGATTATTGTGCAAGATGATTACCATAAAGATTTTCATGTCTAACCTGTTTTCATCATGCTGTAAATGTGTTAAAAAATTTCCCCTAAATGTTAATCATAATTTCCTGCTTTCAATTTAACTTTTTCATGCATGGTTTTTAAGTGCACCAGCTATGAAAAAGGTGAATGCCAGTGAATTTCATGCCCGGTCATAACCTAACCTAACCATTTTTGGGGTAACAATTTACATCATTTACTGTATTTGATGCTTTGTATCCAATAATTTAGTGCATAAAATGTGAGAAAAGATGATTTCTTTGTCCGATACTTACTTTATACTCTGCTGGCAAGTTCTGACCACCTATGCCTCACTCACCTCTAAATCATAATTTTTTGGTTAAAATTCAATTAATTCATGCTTTGTGTGCATTATTTATGTGAAAAGGGACCTAAATAAGTGCTATACATGTCCGGTAGGGAGGTAGGAAGGTAGTTTTCTGATGTAGGTTAGGTTAGGTTAGGGTCATGAATGACCAGTGCTGGAGCTTCAGGGCCCAATATTCGAACATGTCTTTGGCTCTATTGTGTCGAATAATGGGGAGATTACTGTAGTTTCAAAATCATGTGTGGCAGAGGGACAAAGTTAAGTCCTGTTTTTCTTGTACTTTTTAGAAAGCTTTAATCTTCTTATAGCCTTCCATAGGAATCTTTCCTAAAAAATTTTCTGATGATTTGTAGGCATCATCCGTCCAGGGGGAAACAGGAAGGGAGTATTCACCCGCAGTCGCCAACCCAAAATGGCCGCTCACGTTCTTCGTATCCGTTACCACCAGCTTGCCAATGTTACTTTAACTGGTGACCAAAGCTCACTCTCGTATGGATTTGTTCTTGCTGGAGTTATGTGGAACTAGTACTGCTGAGCATTAAGTTAACTCCTGGGCAGTAGTGTGTGTGTCAGGTGGGATGGACGTCCATGGTGTTGGATATTTGGGATTATATGACCCTTTCACTTCAAGCATTTTCATAGAAATGAAGACTCTTGGTGCCCTTGTTAAAACTGTATGTAATGATGAGTCGAAGGCTCCTTGTTTTGAGGTGTTGGAATGATAAATCGTGTTGCAGTGGGCCTTTGCTTAACAGAGCCCTATCACATAAGGCCAGACAGCATTTGTTCTGTATGCCTTTACTGTAAAGTATGTTGAGATTTTTCATGATGTATTGGTGCATTACATTTGTTGCATTCCAGAAAATGATTACTGTACTTGGTTTTTATTAGCTGTTATTACTGTGTGTATTACTGCTAGCATAATCTGTCTGTAAACAGTTTTTAAAATGATTATAATTATGTAATTACAAATGTACATGGTATTCTTTCATCCTTCAATGCTTGTTCACGTACCATATGTCTCCCCCTCCCCTCCCCCCCACCAGTATATTTCCGGTTGTTCCTCTTAAGTACAGCTCATGCAATACCATTATGTAACAGCCCAACACCCTCACATGTGATGCACTGTCTCTTACTTCCCATGACATGAAAGGAGGATGGGAGGACTGTATGTAGAAATATATTAGATCTTCCCATCCGGGTAGTACATAATTTAAGATGACGATGAGGATGATGACTTAACACAGGTACTGTTGTACAGTACTGTAATCAGGTATGTCATGTAATTATTGTCCTTGTGCATACTAACTCAGCTGAGATGCAGTTTTTTTTTTTTTTTTATGCAAGGAAGAAGGAACCAAAGGCCTTGGGCCCACAAACTGTTCCTCCCAAGAATAAACAAAAACAACACAAAAGAGAGCCAAATTCAAGATCCGTTCATTTCAAGATGCCTGGACACACTGCGTTTGAAAGACTGGAGCTCAAAGGAAGTAGGAAATACAGACAGAGGAAGACAGTTCCAGAGTTGACCAGTTGCATAAATGAAGGACTGGGAGTAATGGTTAACTTTTGCATTAGAGAGTTGGACAGAAAAAGGATGAAAGGTTGTTGCTAGACGGGTACTACGTGCCCGTCGTAGAGGTGGAGGGATGCAAGCAGACAGTTCAGAGGAACAGTGGCCATTGACGTAGCGATAGAAAAGAGATAAAGATGCAACAGTGTGGCGAAGAGACAAAGGTTGAAGGGAGCTAGTAAGAGGAGGAGAGTTAATGAGACGAAAAGCCTTTGACTCCACCCTATTGAGAAGGGCTGTATGTGGGGATCCTCCCCATACATGAGAGTTGTACTCCAAACAGGGGCGAATAAAACCTGTGTATAAAGTCAACATCTGTGTAGGGGTAAAGAAGGTTCGGAGTTGACTTAGCACACCTAATCTCTTGGAAGCAGATTTCACAAGAGATGTAATATGTTCTTTCCATGATAAATCCCGAGCGAATAAAACCCCAAGCATATTCAAGGATGATGTAGGAACTAGCTGGACATTATTAAACATCAGTGGGTACTCCTGTGGAAGGTTTTGTCGGGTTGATAGGTGCAAGAACTAAGTCTTTTATTCATTAAAAACAACAAGGTTTTTTTTTTCCCCAGAGATACAAGCCAAGTCAGACATTATGTGTGCCTTGTTTGTTGAAGTAACTGCTGAGATGGGTGTTGCAGGAACCGAATGGAAAGGTGAAGGGTGGAATCATCAGCGTATGAGTGGATAGGGTTAGATGTACAGCTTAGAAGGTCACTGATGAATAAAAGGAAGAGAGTTGGTGATAGGACAGAGCCCTGAGGAACACCACTGTTGATAGATCTAGAAGAAGAACAGTGGCCATCTACAACAGCGGCTATAGAACGACCAGAAAGGAAGCTAGAGATGAAGGCACAGATAGAAAGATAGAAACCGTAAGAGGACAGTTTAGAAATTAAAGATTTATGCCAGACTCGATCGAAAGCCTTTGAGATGTCAAGCACAATGGCAAAGCTTTCGCCAAAGTCCCGAAAGGAGGATGACCAGGAGTCTGAAAGGTAGGTGAGAAGATCGCCAGTGGAGCATCCCCGACGGAACCCATACTGACAATCAGAAAGAAGGTTGTGATAGGAAAGATGCTTTAAAATTTTTCTGTTAAGAATAGACTCAAACACTTTCGAGACACAGGATGTTAAAGCAATAGGACGGTAGTTAGAGGATTGGGAATGGTCACCCTTCTTTGGGACTGGCTGAATGAGAGCAAACTTCCAGAATTAAGAATGTCCTTCTGTATATACAGTAATGCTGGCACAAAATTCTGAATGCTAAACTTACATGGTTTAATCTGTGACCTCGTCACTATATTATGTTGACGATAAGAGCTGTGGCTAAATGATTTTATGTAGTTTAGGAGAGAACCTGTGAACTGGATGGGTTAGATGTATCCTTAAACCTTTTGCTGCCTGAGGTTCTTATTGAGATGTACAGTATTAGATAATCAGATGAGAAATAATAAAATAAAAAAATTATCATTGTTATGATGGAGTTATCTCCCTTGCAGCATGGTGATGCCTTTATACTGCATACATTCTACAAACAGATTTTATTCACCTTGAGAAAGAACTTGTAGCAATAGGACAAGAAAGACTCCATTAGCTTGTTTGGTATGATAATGGCCTTTTGTATTGTATTATTGCAACAAACAGGCTTATTCAACTAGGAGAGACCACTCATAGTAAAAGGGTTAACGAACATCAGAACAGATTAACTGATGTATCAACATACTTGTAAACTAATCTGAAATATGCACACTAATCCATGAGTGGCTCACTAGATAATTTTTGCATACTCAAAAAACACCACATGACCCTGTCCCATCAATCATAGTCATGGATTCAGTTCAAGAACAGCAGTGTTACATACAGTTATCTTCAGCTTAGTCTTCCTACCTCATACGTGTTACGTCCTGTCCACCAGGGCTATTTTACCAGTTAGCTTTACTACCCAGCATTGTTCTGCTACTACTAACCAACAGTCATTTCTGATTCTTTTACATTTATCTTACATACACACTAGCATGTTTACCAGTAAAACTATACAGTGTGCAGAATTTCTTACTAACTTACAATTGTACTTCGCCACTCAAGAATGTAAAACTGAAATGAAATGTTTATCCAGGCCTGTGTACAGGATACAAAGCAAAAGATCTTGTAACACTGTATGATGAAAAGTTGGTATGTATCACTGCTGATTATCTTCCAATTTCCCATACACAAAAGATTAGTATGCGATGTGCTATAGAGGAGAAAGGCACATGTCCTATGCAGTGGATTTAAGCCTTTCTGATCTTAATTTCATTCAGTGCATTTGGTGGTAAGTCGTACTGTACGTTCACATGTAGATCTATTGATAAGGAGGTTAATGTTGAAGCATCATATTTTAAATGTACTACATGTTCAGAATGTTAGCTAATATCATGGTCTATGGCTGTCATTTCTTGTCTGTAAAAACCTGAAATAGAGTGTGCAGAAATAATGTTTTCTCTTGCCCTGGCATTAACTTTTGTTGCTGTTCATTATGCTTTAATTAGCAATTTTGGAAGTGTAGTGCATTCTTCATTACAGTAGACCTGATATATTCTTGAGCGATGTTTTTATTCCTCAAACTGACTGCAGTACCATTACATAATATCAGATGTTTCCCAGTGACACAGTAGCTACTGCATAAATTTCATTAACATTATCCAGTGTAACTCACGTAGATAAGGAATACAGATCTTACAAGTCTTGCAGATGCTTAGCTGCAGAACAAGAATGATTTCTGTAGATAAATACCCTGGTACAGTATGTGTCTACATGAAATTTTGTAGAAATATCATATAACTACATACTATATGTCAAATGGAAGAGAATCATGTTAACTTAATATAATCTCCACTTCTTGCAGAAATGAACCATCCAGGTGCTTGCATGAAGGGACTGTTCACAAGGGCACAACAGCCTAAGTTGGCTGGCCATGTGATTTGTGTATGTTATTGGTCACTGGCCAAAACTCTTGATAATATAACTGTTCCTGAGGGTGCTGGCAGACTAGAATTTAGTACTGTACTTTAGAAAATCAGTGGTGACCATCATCACTTTCTTGATGTAGTGCTGCCTACTTCCTCTTTCCTCCTTCTCAGTCTAACTCTGTGTGCTTTCCTGTTTTCTTACTTTTCCCCTTCCATCCTGCCACTATTTTATTCTTTTTTTCCACTTCTGGTGGCTCCACACATTGATAATCCTGTTGGTTTCCTGTAACCCAAGAAACCATTTAAAATAGTGGGTGGTAAACATATAACCTGATTATGGGGTGAAGTGGAGCCCACTGTGGTAACCCTGTTAATTGGGTGGAGATACAAATGCACCATCCATCCAGGAACCAAACTTTCAAGCTATTCCCTGCACCACACTGTAGCGAGACACTGTTAGCTGCAAGGGGACTTGGTTCACTGCATGGGATGGTCCTGCAGGGGAAGTTGCTTACCTGCAGTTGACGGCTCTGTTCAGCCAGGCATACTGGGGTTGATCAACAGCAACTACAAGCATTATCAAGGTGATTATTATGTTGTATGATAATATGTTTTAGTATTTTATTCATTCATTCATCATCCAGTCTTGTAATTGCATAACCAAAGAAAGTTTGTGAAAGTGAGGTCAAGGGTAGTGCTGGTAGAGGAAAGGCAATGAAACAGTATACAATATTAGTGAAAAAGAAGGAAGAGGAAGAGAAGTGTTTGAGAGAATATAGGAAGTATGTGAGGATAAGATAACATGAAGGCATTTTTGCCACAGCCATTGCATGTTTAAGGGCTCCCAAGAGGGAGCAAGGTGTTGGAGATGAAGATGATGAATCTTACAAATATTGTAGATAATTTTCAGCACAAGCCAGTTATTCTGTATAGATATGAATGTTTCAGAATTTAACAGTACCCATTCCATGGAATAGGCTATATGTAATCTTTATTAGTACAATATTACCATTTATCACATGGAAACAGATTTCATTTCTGTACTTCATTTGTTTTTACTTTGTATCCCCAATAGTACATGGTTCATTTCAAAGGAACCCGACAGCTCCAAAAAACCTGACCATGGCCTGAGGTTGTGGTTGGAACCATTAAGAACGTGTTGAGATTTGTTTGAAAGTAAAGTGTTTGGAGAATCATTGCATCTGAACTAAGCTGAGATGGGGAAGGAGGTATGTGTGGTTTTATTTTGTTGAGGACAAGATTTTTTAATTAAATCTGGAACACTGGATGAGAAGGGATTTGGAGCTTTTTTTTTTTTTTAACAGGAATTATTTGTTTTCATATTGTGGGGATTTACTTGAAAGTGTCATTTTATGCAGTGAGATCGACCGGACCAGGAGATTTGAGATGGCAGTTTAATCAGTTATCCATACCTTCTTTGTGTGAATTTTTGAGATTTTATTGCATTTTGAGTGTCTTTAATGATGAAGAGGAGAGTGTTTTGAGGTATTCATATGTAACTAGTATATGATTTTGATTATTTTCCTGTTCACTGGAATGTGGTCATAGCAACTACTGTTAGAGCATTTTTTTTTTTTTATATAATTTATTATGCTCTTTGGAGGATAGCATCCTGTTTTGACACATTCGTAGGACCTCGTGTGGGGAAAGGTTGGTTTAAAATGAATTTTTTGTAGTTATGGTATACCAGAGTTGTGTACTGTTGGTTTTGTGATTCATAGTACCAAGAAAGTTTGACCAGATGGTTGTTTGTTAAGTTTCTATGGGAGTGATTGTATTATTCACTGTTTTAAGTTGTTTCAGTACCTGGTTTATGGGGTTTATGATTTGCCTAAAGGTGTTTGTTAAATCAGATTTGCTGTTTATCAAGTGAGTTTTAGATAATGCTGTTATCTTATCTTTTAGGATGCATTTTCCGCCAGCATTTATGATGCTGTCAGTGATGTTTCACTGCTTTAAAGTTGAGAACAGATTTTTAAATTTCATTCAGTATTCTGTACAATATCACTTTTTTTTTTTTTATGTAGCAGTTGTTTTCAAGAGCAAACAGTTTAACAGTCACTTTTACTTTAATTTGAACACTGCTGCCTGTCAGGAATGAATGTATGATGTTTGTTTGTTTTTAATCGCCAATAAAAGACATTAATGTTACATCTGCATTTTAAAATAAATACTTGAGACAAACATATAATAACTGAGTGTTTGTTATGTCAGCTTATTTTTTTCCCCATTCAATACAGTGGTTTGCTGGTAACACATTCAACTCACAGTGTACCTGCATCCAAGTCCAAGGTTCAAAACAAAGCATTCCAGACACTAAAATGGGTGCTGGTAGTGTGTCTATCTATCCGTATTGCCAGACATCTCAATCCTGTAAGGCGTGGCCATAAACAAATCGCCTCCATGTCACCCTTTCCATTTCACTCATGTGCTTCCAGCTTGCACCCCCCACTCTCTATACCTCTCTACTCCATCCCTCCATCTCATCCTTCACCTTTCCCTCCCTCTCCCCCCCCTCCACCTCATTCATATACAATTCTTTGTTAGTCTCCCCTTCTCCATCCTTTCTTCATGGCCAAACCACCTCAATGTATTTCTCCTAATGCTCTCTATCACATCCACACCACAATGCTCCTTCACATCCTCATTTGTCAGTCTCTCTCCATGCAACTCCACATACTGTACTCAGTTACAGGTAGGAAGAGGATTTGTAGGTAGGAAGTGGATGGTTATGATCATCTTTGAGAGATTTCTACTATGGGGGTGGTGTGG
>JAGKTI010035214.1:0-11303 GCA_018397915.1 Birgus latro | reverse complement strand
ACAGAATACCAAGAAGATGGCTGTACATGGTAAATATGTTGCAAACAGCCTCATAAAAGCATGTGGGGTATACATATCAACAAAGTTCAGGTCATGGATCGTGGCTGCTTTTTCACCCTCAAACTCATAACACTGTTTACCTTTGTCCTCATTAACTCAGGTTGTGGGTGACATAGAAGACTTTCAAGCGCCATCATGTTTAGTTATTTACTTTGCATGTTACACTTAAGCATTTTCATCTGTTGTCAGAAGAGAATAATGCGCACAATCTCCAATGATCGTTACAAAATCTCCAAAACTGCCTAGCCTACCCATACCTCTATATATAGTTGCCAGTGATGCTGCTTTCTTCTACGAGTATTTCATGTTAACTGTTATACATTAAGATTCTAGCCATGAACGTGAACTACACACACACACACACACACAGTCAGTCGGGCTGTGCTTATCCCACTGAGCTCTATAATATGGAAGGGGCTATCTCCGCGGCGAGCGTGACTTTGGCCGCCATATTGAAACATCGCCTGCCTCCACCATAGTAATGCAATTGGAACGCAGCTCTTAGTTTACTGTCTCTGTTTCGCTGTTGCTTTCGTAAGCTGCGCAGTGGAACTTGGCACTATAGTTTCTGGATTCATCGGCTTATTTCAAAAGGTGCGGGCGTCAGGCGAGGTGCATAAACATGGCTGCCACATCAGCGCAGCCCTCATGCCCTGGCGGCGGGCACACAAACTACGCGGCGCTACCACTGAGCTCTATAATATGGAATGGCTTTCTCCACCTCGAGCGTGTGATTTTGGCCGCCATATTGAAACACCCACTCGTCGCTTATAATACAAAAACATGCATTGGTAATATTTTTTTAGTTCAACGAATTATAAGGGGTACATTTAGCCAAGAGTATTAAAAAAAAAAATAAGTTGCCGCAGTGCATAATATACCTTTTTTCTTTTTCGTTTTTCTGTATCTTAACCTAATTTCTGTTTACAAATACTTTAGGAGTTTCTTAGTGAAATTGTGGTTATAGTGAGGTTGTGTGTTTTTAGTTTTGACCAAGCTTATTAGCCATTATGATTTAATATTGGAGGACGAAATATGAATAATATAAGATACGCAGATGATATGGTACTGATTGGTGACACTCAGGAGAAACATATTTTGACAGTGGTGAAGGAAACGAGTGAAGAAAAAAGGTCTGACAGTTAATGTGGATAAAATGGAAGTGATGGTAGTTAGTAGGAAGGCACAAGTCCCTCGGTGCAGTGTAAGAGTGAATGATAAGATGATTAAGCAGGTGAGAAGATTTTGCTACTTGGGAAGCTACATTACTGAAGATGGTAGATGTAACGAAGAAATTAAATGAAGAAGGCATTTCAGAAGATGAGAAATATACTAAGTAACAGACACCTTTCAATACGAAGAAGAAGACCAGTTAAAAATTATATCTGATTTATCACAGTCCTTATGATTTTTCACAACCAAGCACTCGCACCTCCCAAATTGCTCACAGTTGTAAAAAAAAAAACTTCCTAGGAGTTATTTACCAATGCTCTCAGAGAATCTCACAACTGTGATTATGAATACTCCTAGGACTTGCTTGTGAGTGTGAAAACGTGCTACACTTAATGAAAATGGGCGACCTGTAGGTCGTAAAATAATCTTGTCTGACGGTTATTTACTACAAAATTCAACTAAGAGTATTGATAAGCGAATCTTGACTTTATGTTGATTTTCCCCGATTTAACAATATTTGTACTCCAATATACAGTTATTATTGGCAACAACATACCGTTTCTGTCTGAACGCTTCACGTTTATGTACTCAAAATAAACAGTGATTATCACCGCAGAGGCATACACCAGTTCAGTGTGAGATGGATATGCAGCAGTCTTCCCAACATCACCCACTTGTTCCTTCATATTGTTGCTGTATTATTTTAACATTCTTTCATGAAGCAGTTAAACTCGAAACGCTGTACTTCACTCTTTTCCGATCATCGTGTGGCATAACTTAACCAGCCAAGCAAATAGCAGGCATTGTACTGTAAAAATGGCCCGTAGGAGTAAGCATCGAGCTGTACCATGTCCAGTACTTCTAACAGTATGTATGTAGAAGACGTGTCAGATATGTTGTTAATGCTATGTGACCCGATATTTTAGTCACATCCAACCAATGATTCCTTCCAACCTGTTTAGGAATACTTGTACCTCAGTGTCAGAGGTTTAGAAAGTGATGCAAAAGATGAATACCAGTACATCCATAAATCATACTTATTAATTTAAAAAAAAAAATTATGTCGAAAGTAAACATCATGTAATGTTATTTATTGTATTCTATATTATCGTAGAATTTACTAAAATGGAGGAAATGGAGTGAATGTACTACATTATACAAAAGCTTAATGAAAACAGTGCTAATAAAAAATATTGAAACTTTGAGTGATGAAAGCTTTTCAATTACAACAGTGTTCAGCACTGTGTTCAAAATTGCCTTAGGTAATGGAGGAACTGTGAGCCAAAAGAAATGCATTAAAGAAAAACAATATGAATTTACTGGCAGCTCATGTCTCTACGAGGGTGAAAATTCCGTGGACGACGGATTCGTTGTTGTTACAGTCGATCGGCCATCTTGCCTCTCTAGCACATGTGAAAACTCCCAAGTCCTTGTGACAGCTACCCGCTACTCACAACTGGGACCCCGAGATGTGAATATTCACAACGCTTGTGAGACATGATAAATAGCTCTTAGGAGTTTTCACAAGTTTATGAACATTGACAAGACTTATGAATGGTCATAAGGAATTAGGAGCATTGATAAATACCGGCCGGTCTGTGTTGTTCTGTGGATGTGAAGCTTGGACTGTTAGTAAAATGATGGAGATAAAGTTGGAAGCTTTTGAAATGTGGTGCTGGCGAAGGCTTTTGAAAATTTCTTGGACAGAGAGAATATCAAATGAGGAAGTGTTAAGGAGAATGGATGTCAGAAGAGAATTACTGGCACACGTGAGAGGAAGACAGATGAGATTTTTAGGACATGTTATGAGAAGAGGAAAGATAGAGAACCTGAGTTTAACGGGAAGAGTGCCAGGTAGTAGAGCAAGAGGCAGGCAAAGAGAGAAGTATATAGATGGAATAGTAAGAACAGCGAGGGGAGGATACACGGTTGGACAACTGCTGCAAATGACAGAAGATAGAGAGGTGTGGCATCCCATGGTCGCCAACGTCTGCAGGGGCACGGCACTTCGGTAAGAGACTGGCAGCTGGCATGCTGACGTCATCACCAGTCATGGCAGTACTCCTTCCTGTCATTTTGTTTCGGTCCGTTATGTAGTGAAGAGTGCACTTCATTTTGTCCTTGAGCTTGATTCTGCCTCTACTCTACTCGGTGAAAACCGTGAGGTAAGCAAATGGGTGTGTTCTGATTTAATTGCGTATAAATTAGCCAGTGTAAAGTTACGGGGATTCCCATCTGGCTTCTGGTTTGGAGACATGGTGCCGGTGCCGGGGAAATAATGGCTTCCGTATTTCGTCTTTAGCATTCTATTCACTTGGTCCATCAACTGGTAACTTTGAGATAAAGGATTACGTTTGTAAAAAGTAAGATATTCTGTGGGAATAGTAATGTTTTACAGCATCAGTAAAAGTAAAATTTTAGGATATATGGGAATGATGTTCCATTTCTCCATGTTAGCTCTTCCCAGCCTGTTTCCGTTGGAAAGCATAAGTTACTATGAACGTCCAGTTAATGTTAAGTTTCAGGTACAGGTAATATTGTTTCATATGCATACAAAATGGCTGGTTTGAATTCCATCGATTTACGTGGATGTGCGTCAGATTTTAAATCTGATTCATTTCATATTTTTTGTGGTCTTTGGTATTAAGCAGATTAACATTTGATTCTGTGGTAATAAGGGAAAATCAATGCTGACTGTTTAGGGCCATCTATGGAGAATTATTACCGGTACAGTGTACCTATATATTTTTAACTTGAACAGAGGCAGGAAAAGCAAAACAAAATTCTATACCCCATACATGATTAGCATGGCAGCATGGAATGTGAGGGGTGCAAATGATGTGAGAGAGATTGTTCAGGTGCTTGAGGATGCAAAAGTGGACATATGTGGATTGACTGCGACTAAATGGTGAGGTGGGTGTGAAAGAGGTATGGATTGGGCATACTGTATGTGCGGGAGTAGGTGAGAATGAGAGGGCAAAAGAGGGTGTATGTATTGTGTGCAAGGGATGGAAGGAGAATGTGAGAGAGCATGGATCAGTTGGTCCATGGATTATGTGGGTAAGACTGAAAGTAGGAATATAAGTGTGGGCAATTATGTGTATATGCGCAGACAGAAGACCGTGCAGGAGTGTGAAAGATGAGTTCTGGACAAATGTGGAATTATGCATGGAAAAGTTTGGAAGGAATGTGAGTGTTTTTTATTTTGATATGAATGGAAAAGTGGGGAATGCGAAAGTGGTTGGAGTATTTGGTGAGTGGGGTGTGCCTGCAGAAGTACCGGTACTCTCTTTAGGCACAAAATAATCCACAGGTATACATGGCTTGTGATGAGAAGGGTGGATGGTGGGCTCCACTACCCTCCTCAGGAGGACAGGCGTGGGTCGTCTGGCGGACGTGCCGAAACGCCTGCTCCGTACAGCGAGTGGTGTAGGAGGAGGCCCGGTGGACTCTCCTCCTACAGTAGGGCTGGTTGCCTCTGCTGCACCGCTGGACCGGTGGTCTCTCTCCCTCTTTTAGCCTCAGGTCCGGTGGACTCTGTAGCCAATGGCCTACTTGGGACTGTGTGAGGGTCAGTCCCACCCCGAGTCTGGTGAGCGTTTCCCTGGTTGAAGGGTAATGCACCGAGTCGATGCACTTCCCGGGAGTCTGGCTGGGAGTAAGAGGGGCATAGGGCCACAGGTGACGTAGGGTAGTGAAGTGCGGAGCACCTGTCACCCTCCCCGTGGTCCCCTCCTAGGATGGGTGTCACCTCCTCGTGTCCTTCTTCTGGGGTGGTGGTGTCGGGGTCGCTCCGCCGGTTGGGCATTTCTGATATTGTATGTGATTTTTAGCCTGACGAAACCTCATCGTCCTTCTTGTCCTCGCACTCGTCCTTGCCCTCCTTCCCCTCGTCTGCTTTTAATCACCTACCTCCTCCTCCTCCTCCTCTTCCTTTTCATCCCCCCCCCCTACAAAACTACATCCACAGTTCCTCCCGCAAATTCTCACTAGTCTCTTACTACAGTGTTGGAGAATGGGACAGCGCCAGGGAGTCCAATCACCTGGCACACGGAACTCCACACGCGGAATGCCACATAAGAAGAGAGGATAACTGCAGTAGGCCAGTTGGCCCATGCTCCACACACGGGGATGCCTGTACTTCAATATTATTATTATTATTATTATTATTATTATTATTATTATTATTGTTCACTAACCCTTTTTCCTTCCCTTGCTGGTTCTCAGGACAGGTACTGTACATCAGTGACTATGTAGGTTTATTGCTGGCTGTCTGGGTGGATGGATGAGCTAGAGAGGGTGTTAGGAAGAGAGGAATGGAAATGGATTTTAGGCAGGCTCTTTAAACAAAATTTTGAGAAGAATATTAGGTAACTGAATTTTAGGTAACTAGGCAACTGAATTCTTGGCATTTTTTTTCGGTCCTCGTTTTTTGTGGTTGTTGGTTCGAAAATTTCTTCCCAGTGCTGGAGCACCTGTATATTATCCAGACGCTGTATTAGTAATTTAGGCAAGTGTCACACTAAATGGTGTAATACGTGATAAAAATTAATACTGGTTTCTTTTTTTTTATAAAAACTGATACTGGTTTTTTTTTTTATAAAAATCTATACTGGTTTCTTTTTGGATACTGGTTTCTATTTTTGATAACAATTGATACTGGTTTCTTTTTGGATGAGCATACAGGATGCCTTTTATCCACCTCAGTTGAGAAATGGAAATATAAACCTTAACTCTCTGGGTGCTATGCAGTGCTTTTAAGGAGATTCGCATTATCAGAGGGTATGGTAGTTGCTGTATTAGCGTCATCACAGTTAAAGCGATAGGTTAGACGTCAGATGTTACTATCAGTGCTTTCAGTTGTGTGTGGGAGTGCTTCATCATTGCAGAGCTTTAGATCGGATGTTCATCGTGGCACATCAGTGGATTGCTCTGCCTAGAGAACTGCTGAGCTGCCAGATATGGTGAGTGACATTCAGCTGGTATGCAAGTGGCTGTATTAACATCAAAATACTCAATCTCTACCACCAATGGATGTTTTGTACCAATTTTCCTAACCATCTGAGTTACCCAGCACTATCTCTCAACATCAGTAGATGTTAACAGTTGTTAAACACCGGTAGGTAAGACAAATATTCCTTACCACCAATAAATGTAAATGTTTCCATTTCCAGTCGGGCTGTTCATCGCGACAGAGCAGTGGATTGCTCTTCCGAGAGAACTGCATAACTGATTGATACGGTGAGTGAGTAGACATGCAGCGGTATGCGGGTGAGTGCATTAACTGTTAAGACAGTTTCTGTTTCTCATCATAACAGCATCAGGCATTGTTTTGTTCTCCTTTTCCTAACCAAAGCCAATCTGAAATCTATCTCTTAACATGAATAGATATTATTTGTTCAAATTTCGTAACACCATCAGTGTCTCTTAACACTACCTATCTATCTATCTATTGCCAGACTTCATAATCCCGTAAGGGGTGGCCATTTGACTTTGAGTTATTTAATACTACCACTTACATTAATATTTTGTTTCCATTTCCTGGTGGCTGTTCATCGCGGCAGAGCAGTGGATTGTGTTGCCTAAAATGCTGCTGAGGTGCTTGATATGGCTGAGTAGCCAGACATGCACTGGTATAATTGTGGCAGTATTAAGTGTTAAGACAGTCTCTCGGTACAGCCTATCTACTGTACTGTGAATGTTGTTTGGTCCCATTTTCTTAACCATCAAAGTCAGTCTCAAAGCTATCTCTTAACATGAATAGATGTTAACATTTGTTCCGATTTCCTAACACCGTCAGAAATTGAGACATATTCTCCTAACACGCTCTACTCCCATTGTTAATGTTTCCCAGTTTTCAGGGCGGCTGTTCATCGTGGCAGAGCAGTGGATAGCTCCACCTAGAAAACTGCACGGCTGATTGATATGGTGAGTAATAAGACCTGAAACTAGTATGCATGTGGATGTAGTAAATGTTAAGACAAGTCTCCTGGCACACTTCCATGAATAGATGTTAGTTCCTATTTTCCTAATCATCAAAGTCAGTCTCAAAACTATCACCAAATGTGGATATATGTTAATATTTATTCCAATTTCCTAATACCATCAGAGTTAATCTCTCTCCCTCCGTGCCAAGGGATCTTTGTATGTGACGTGTTAGGTAGAGACCTGTATGGTAGAGACCTGGGTAGTAAAGGAAGAGGATCCTCGCTGGCTCAGACGTACAGAAATGGAATGTTTAAGTGGATGTGCAGTGATTACTTGAGTGCAAGACCTGGGGGGCTAGGTTTGCGATGGAAGACTTAAGAGGTAGGATGGAGCTGGAGTGTATTGTTGTGATGACGAGAGGTAGATTGAGATGGTTTGGACATGTGGACAGGATGAGGAATGATAATTGGGTGCAGAAAATGAGAAGTGTTAATGTTGGGGGTAGGGTTGTGAGAGGTAGATCGACAAAAACCTGGGACGAGGTCAGTGAGTGTGACCTCAGGGTTAAGGGAAGTTGCCGGAGATCGAGCAGCATGTAGAGCCGCTATTAGGTGACCAAGGCCGACGCATTCAAGCATGTTGGAGCCCTCAAAAACGAAAACTCTACCACGCATGGTAAATATTTATCTCCATTTTCAGGCGAGCTGTTCATCGCGGCAGGGCAGTGGATTGCTCTGCCAAGAAGGCTGTTGAGATGCTAGGTATGGTGGGTGACTAAGACATGAAACCGATATGCGGTGAATGTATTCTCAGTGTCAAGTCTCTCAGCATATCTCTACCACAAATTGATGTTTTGTTAATGGTAGGTGATGGCACTCACCATCCACTGAACTGACTCAGTGTAGTGCTGCTCTCGGGTGACTACCCTTTCTTTTCTTTCTTCCTTCCTTTTCTTCTTACCTCTGTCTTTCGTTCCTTCATTCTTTCCTCCTCCTTCTGTCTGTGGGTGACTCTACACTGAGTGACAAGCCAAATGGTTTCCTGTACACCAGGAAACCATTTACTGTGCTGGGTGGTAACTATATAACCAAATTATGGCGCCTGGATTGAAGCTGGGCAGGTTTATATCCAAGGGATGGTTGGGGTTTATTGCTCACGTAATGCCACTCAGGGATGAATGAGGTTGGTCACTCATCTTAAATATCAGGACCAACTTGCCCAGCCCCGGGCTACGACGCCCTCATGTGGCAACACAGGATTGGGTGATGAATGAATGTACTGTACTATTTTCTTAATCATCAGTGTCACGCTCAGCACTGTTACATGATTACAGGTAGTTATTTTCTCCCATTTCTTAACTATCAGAATGTGCAGCCTCTTCTCCCTCTACCACCAGTAGGCGTTAATACTTTGACCCTTTCACAGGTGGGCTGTTCGTCGCGGCAGAGTAGTGGATTTCCGTGCCAAGAAACCTGCTGAGCTGCAGATACGGTGAGTAGCTAGACATGAAACTGGTATACAGGTAAATGCCACTCTTTTTCCATGAGTTGATGTCACTTGTATTTTCCTAATGATCTGTCAGTCGTGTGTGTGTGTGTGCTTACCTAATTGTATCTTTACAGGAATGAGTCAAGCTCGTACTGTCCCGTGTATTAAACCATTTTTATCATACATATCCTTAAATTTGTGAATAGTTTTGGCACACAATATTTCATTCGGTAGAGCATTCCACTGATCAGTTGCCCTATTTGGGAAACTGAATTTCCTTACGTCTTTATCGCCTCTCTTTTTACGTAGTTTTTTTTGCAGTGTCCTCTTGCTGATGCTTCCCCGTAGGTTATGTATTTGTCTATTTTCTCTTTCCCGTAATGTTGGTAGAATCAGTTTTTCTAGTCTCTCTTTGTAACAAAGATCCATAAGCCTGGTATCCATCTTGTAGCTGCCCTTTGTACTTTTCAGTCTTATCTGTGTTTTTTGAGATGATTTCAGACAGGGTTGGTGTGATGAATGATGTTATTATCTTTCTCAGCATGTCTTCATTTATATATGTGAATGCTATTCTGTTATTAGCATGCAATGTATACATGTTACGTGTTTCGTGTGTGTGGATGTACTGTACATGTTTGTGGGTGCATATATGCCATCTTAAATCTCTAGGTTTTCATACAATACTGCACCTTAGAGAGGGAGAGAGAGAAAAAAAAATTGTTTTATCAGGAAATATTCATTTTTCTTTTCTTTTTAAATAGTATTATATAGTATATTAATTACTATTAGCTTTTGCCTATTTTCTGTCTGTTTGTATCCGTATGTGTTTGTTTGTCTATCCATCAGTCTATTACTGTCTATCCTTCCATCCATCCATCCATCTGACATGTCCACCCATCTGTTCATCCATCCATCCATCCATCAGTTTATCTACCTACCTATCCATCTATCCATATCCATCCACACATGTCAGTGTACGAGTCCGACTTATCCTTCTGTATATCTGTCTATCTACCATATACATCGTATGTTGATCTTTGTACCTGACTTGCATCTACCGATCTTTTTGGCCATATGGTGGTATCTCTCTCTATCCACGTCTCAGTCTTTATCTCCCAGAGTGGCCGTATGTTTGTATCAGTTTCTTTCTACCCATATCTATATCTCTCTATCTGTATCATCGTCTTTATCATTGTATCCAGATGTATGTCAACTTTGGAACTGTCCCTCTCTGTCCGTATTTCCTGCTTCCTATGATCTCCAGTCTTTCAAACGCAGTGTGTCCAGGTAACTCGAACGGATCTTGAATTTAGCACTCTTTTGTATTGTTTGTTTTTCTTGGAGGGAACGGTTTGCGGGCTCCTTGCCTTTGGTTCCTTCTTCCTTACATTAAGAAAAGCATGTAATGTCAATATGTATGTATGTATGTAATGTATGTATACAGTATAATGTATATATGTAGGCCTGTATTTATGTATACTCCTAGTCAGTCTCTCGTTCTACATCCGTTCTTTTAGTGAATATATTAAAAAAAAAAATTGAAAGATTAATAAAATGTGATATACAGATATAGTTTTCTAGGGAGGATGGAGGATTCGTAAGACCTTTTCCGTTGTGACTTATCCTGGGTATTGCAGATTGAAGAAAGAGCAGATTTTACTCTCTCTCTCTCTCTCTCTCTCTCTCTCTAAATTTGTGGACACCCCTTAGGCGTTTTGCTATAGGTAGAGTTGCAACAATTGATTAACACTAGAATAGTCACGAAGAAGTGCTAAGAGGAAAGGATATAGTGTATTTATTGCCATCTCTCTATCTTGAATGCCGAGCTTTAACACTAGATTAACCCAAGAGTATGGTGTTAGTCACGAAGAAGTGCTATGGAAAGGATGTAGAGTGTAGTGTTGTTTGTGCTAATCACGAAGAAGTGCTGTGGAAAGGATGACAGGTTGCTTACTTTTTTTTTTTTTTTTACTCTAACTTGTCGTAAAAATTTTCATCTCCATCTTGAATGCAGAGTTGAAACTAGGTTAAAAGTAGAATATGATGCTAGTCACGAAGAAGTGTTGTGGAAAGGATATTGAGCCTTAGTATTGTCTTTGCTAGTTTCGAAGTAGTGCTGCGGAAAGGATGTAGAGCCACAGTACTGTCTTGTTCCGTCATTGGACGCGAAAGGTGAAGAAGCTCCCTAACACCTTTTCCCAATCGATTTATTTTCTTATTGCACCTTATTGTGCAGTCGTTATTCTAATCCTTCCAGTTCACTCAAAACCTTTTCCAGAGTGATTTATATTGCTTATTATACCTTACTCATGTTACATAAATCCTTACAATATCCCCTAACACCTTTTCCAAAGCGACTTACATTGCTTATTACACGTTACTGCCCAGTTGTTACAGAAATAAATCCCTGCGGTATCGCGTGGCGCCCTTTCCTAAACGATTTATTTGCCTTACTGTCCTGTTCTGTGTTACCTAAATCCTACTGACATTGCCTAACAGTTTTATAAAAGCGATTCATATTGCTTATTACACCTTTCTGTCCTGTACGGAATTATTCAAATCTCCAGTATTGCCTAACACCTTTTCCTAAGCGATTTATTTTGCTTCTTACACATTACTGTCCTGTTACATAAATCCTTCCAATATTGCCATAC
>JAGKTI010035212.1:0-11303 GCA_018397915.1 Birgus latro | reverse complement strand
TCTAAGGTGGAATTGGAGGAGAAAGTCTGAGCAAAGAGATCTGCTTTATCAGTAGAAGAAATAGCTACAGAGCCATCAGAGTAGAAAAGAGGAGGGAAAGATGATGAGGTAAAGTTGTTAGAAAGGTTTTTGGCAAGGTGCCAGAAGGAGCAAGAAGAATTTGAGTTGGAGAGTTGGGAACATTTAGCACGGATGAAATTGTTTTTAGCAGAGCGAAGAACAGACTTAGCACGATTCCGGGCAGAAATATATAAAAGGTGTGATTCTGGGGTGGGTTGGCTCCGGTACCTCTTATAGGCCCTCTCCTTGTTGTGGACAGCATTAGAACAAGCGTGATTAAACCAAGGCTTTCTTGCATTAGTCAGAGGATATGAGAAAGGAATGTATGCTTCCTTGCCTGAGAGAATAACCTCCGTAACGCGCAAGGCACACTCAGATGGCTCCCGGCCATAGAAGCAATAATCATTCCTTGGAAAATCAAAGAAGTACTGCCTGAGGGCCTCCCAATCTGCAGCTCCAAAGTGCCACAGGCGGCGTTTCTTTGGAGGGTCCACAGGCCGTACTGGAGCGATTGGACATGTTAAGGTAATAAGATTGTGATTGGAGGAGCCCAACGGAGAGAAAAGATGAACAGTGTAAGCAGAAGGATTGGTTGTTAGGAAAAGGTCAAGTATGTTGGAACTCTCTCCAAGGCGGTCAGGGATACGGGTAGGGTGCTTGCTGTACAAGCTGCTCTAGGTCATTAAGGATAGAAAAGATGTAGGCTTGTTCACCAGGTGGATCAGTTAAAGGAGAGGAGAGCCAAAGGTGGTGGTGAACATTGAAATCTCCTAGAATGGAGATTTCAGAGAAAGGAGAAATGGATAGAATGTGTTCCATCGTAGAAGTAATTTTTCGTTTTTGAAGGCTGCAACATGCTTGCATGCGTCGGCCTTTTTGGATTGGAGCGTGTAGCATTTTATGACCGGATGCCCTTCCTGATGTCTACCAATGACCCTTGGGTGGATTCGATCCTCCGACCCTACGGCCAGAGCGGAGCGCTCTAACCCACTGAGCCACGGCTGCTAGTCAAAGAATTTTTGATAGTCAGTAGAATTAGGAGATAAGTAAACAGCACAGATATATTTAGTCAGAGAATGACAGGAAAGCCGAAGCCAGAGAGCAGAGAATTCAGAAGAATCAAGTTCAGGAACAAGAGAGCAAGATAGATCGTTGCGTACGTATACGCAACAGCCACCTTTGGCTTTGAAACGAGAATAGAGAAAGTAGGAGGATACAGAAAAGGGTTTGCTGTCAGTTGCCTCAGACAGCTGAGTCTCAGTGAGAAAGAGAAGGTGAGGTTTAGAGGAGAAGAGGTGGTGCTCAACAGCGTGAAAGTTAGAGGAAAGGCCGCGAATGTTACAGAAATGAAGAAGGAGTGAGTCAGACGGTGGTTCCAGGCAGCTCTTTGAGTCGTCACCGGGAGAGGGGCGGATGGTGGGGGCATTTATGGTCCCCCCCCCNAAGGTGGTGGTGAACATTGAAATCTCCTAGAATGGAGATTTCAGAGAAAGGAGAAATGGATAGAATGTGTTCCATCGTAGAAGTAAGATAGTCAAAGAATTTTTGATAGTCAGTAGAATTAGGAGATAAGTAAACAGCACAGATATATTTAGTCAGAGAATGACAGGAAAGCCGAAGCCAGAGAGCAGAGAATTCAGAAGAATCAAGTTCAGGAACACGAGAGCAAGATAGATCGTTGCGTACGTATACGCAACAGCCACCTTTGGCTTTGAAACGAGAATAGAGAAAGTAGGAGGATACAGAAAAGGGTTTGCTGTCAGTTGCCTCAGACAGCTGAGTCTCAGTGAGAAAGAGAAGGTGAGGTTTAGAGGAGAAGAGGTGGTGCTCATCAGCGTGAAAGTTAGAGGAAAGGCCGCGAATGTTACAGAAATGAAGGAGTGAGTCAGACGGTGGTTCCAGGCAGCTCTTTGAGTCGTCACCGGGAGAGGGGTGGATGGTGGGGGCATTTATGGTCCCCCCCCGGGGACTCCGAGGCATGATTTTTGTACGCCATTTTGAGAATTTTGAAAAGGAAGTGTAGTGTGTAGCGTGTATGTAGTTTGGTGTTGACAGTTAGAGAAACTTGTATAGGAGAGCATGCTGGTCTACTCTCTGTGTAACTGAGACACTGAAAAAGTTCAGCAAAGGAGGATGGTCAGGAACAAGTCCTGAGGGCTGATGAAATGGGAGCTCCAGCTCTCCCTGTCATCAGCTTTCCATCCTCCTTGGGAGTACTGCCCTGCTCGACTGGTGCTACAGTCTTCTCACCCTAAAAACAGAGGAGGGGGTCCCTAGTCCCCTCACCCTGCCCCTTTTAGTCGCCTTTTACGACACGCAGGGAATACGGTGGCGGAATTCTTCCTAACACAACCTGGCCGCAAAGTAGTATTACCACCCCACAGTGAAGCCAGATTGTGTCCCCCCCCGCCACAGGGGTGTTGGTAGATTGCCATAGTGTTAATAATCTGGTATGGTACTGAACTGGCATGGTTTTGATAGACATAGGACTGGTAGACTGGTGTGGTATTACTGAAATGGTACGGTATAGTGAGCTGTTTTTTTACCGGCAGACAGGTATGGTGTTGTTACTCTTGTATGGTATCGTACTGGTAAATGGTATGATACTGGTAAATTGGTTTGGTATTGGTAAACTGGTATGATACTGGTAAATTGATTTGGTATTGATAAACTGATATGGTACGAGTGACTTAGTATGGTAGGCTACTCGTGAACTGAAACAATATTGTGTACCTCTTTGGTAATTGTGAACTGGTATGATGCCAGTAGGTTACAATGGTTTTAGTAGACTAGTATGGTGTTGGTGAGCTAATATGCATATTAGTTAACTGGAATAGTTACGAGCAAGCGAGTGTTGTTTACTCTCCGTTAAGTGTTGAAGTGAGCGGCACAACCCTGCCCGGCCCGACCCGACCGTCACGCTAATCAGAAGCTAATAACTTTACTCTTATGTGCAGTAGAGTTGATAATCTTTCTGCATGTAATACATTCATTCAATGAGTTTTATCAGCTAAAAATTCACCCATAAGGCGAAGGAACCCCTACGAATCTCGAGTTTTTCAGGTGTGTGTGTGTGTGTGTCTTTCGTTCCAGTATATTTTTCTTTGTTCAGCTACCAATATAAAGTATTACATTAGGTGGAAATTGTGAGACCCTGGTGCTCGCCCCCTCGTCATGCACTCAAAGCATACTTTATTGGTATATTTAGAATAGCATGGCATTAATAAACTGATAGCACATTGGTTGATTCTATGGTTAACTGTACTTGATATAGTAAAATCAGGCTATACCGTTCATTGTGAAAGGGTAAAGATCCCTTGTCGTTTTTTTCCTAAAAATACTGTAAGTCGAAGGAAGAGGGAAATGACAGACTGAAGAGGTATGTTCTATAACTAGTTAGGACCCGGATGCTGATTTTCGTTCTGTGATCAATTTTTGCACTTTTCCTTTTCCAGGAAAGTCTAGGTTGGGTTAGGTTTGTTTTGTAAATACAGGAAATGATAGTCTGTTAGTCAGCTTAAGCTGTTAGTTTAGGTGAGGTTAGAATAGGCTAATTTCGTGCAAAAACAAATCACATATACGACAATGAACTGATCAGAAGGTAATCATGGAGGTCAGTCATAAAATGGTGTCAAGCATTTAACGCACTCAAAGGTCACAATAAGACACATCTAAGCATCAGATACATTCATGTATAAGACACACACTGAGACATAATATGCACTCATGAGCCCCATCAGACACATTTCAAAATAGGGTGCCCATTAAGTTGCACACGAAAGTAAGACACACTCAAAGACCATCATAAGGCGCACTTGATGCACTCAAGCACGAGACACACACATCGTAAGACGCATTCCGCCATTAGAGTCGGTTAGGCATATGACACACTCGGCCATAAGACACACTCAGGGAGAAGATGCATACACCCACAAGGGGACTCATGCATAAGGCACAGTCAAGCACAAGAGGCACTCGAGCATCAGCTGCACTCATCCATAAAAAGCATTCAAGCATCAGACGCATTCAATGATAAATCACACTCACCCATAAAGTGCACTCACATAAAGCATACTCAAGCACAAGATGCACTTAAGCGTAAGAGGCGCTCGGGCAGAAGAAACATACACCCACAAGGGGCACTCATGCATGATACACACTCAGCCATATGAGACACTCATCCAGAAGACACATTCAACCTAAGATGCACCCAACCGTAAGATGTGCTCAGGTTCCACCCACTAACCCAGTCGTAGTACACCCCTGCCTCTCTTGGCGTTGCAGGGATATGATTTGATCCAAGTCCTCCTCGTCCCACTCCTCGTCCTCCAGATCATTGGAGTTTGTGTTGAGGTCTGCCTTTATCTCGGCTGCCTCCTCCTGCATCCGGACTATATCCTGGAGATTGAGATGTTTATACTTTTCTCACATTAACTTGACCTAAAATTTCTATCTCATCATCGTAAATGCTCAGTTGTCACAGTAGGTTAATAGTATAATACTTTGACTATCTTGACCTATTATTTCCATCTATATATTTAGCTCTCCTAGTTTGAAATCATCAGAAGTAAGTAACACTGTCTGGAAATTGTAAGAAATATTTAAAGAATATATATTATCGGACATAAGTGGCTACTGCAGGTAAAAGACACATCAAAACCTGACAGAATTCGTTCACATACTAAATCCTAGAAAGCGTCGAAAAAAAAAAATGTCCATTCCCCCTTTATCTTCGAATCACATGCCGTATTTTCAAGTTTTATTCATGTTTCCTCCATACGATTTTATTCACCTCAGGACGGATTTTTGTACTGGAGAGGTTAACTTCAGCTTTAATTTCTCTCTTTACTACGAGAGATGAATAAAGTTGTCCAACAAAAGTTTTCTAAAAGCAGCAATGATGTAATGAATATATCACCCTACTGAGGAAGTGAGGGCAGCTACGGGAACTCTAAAAAAATAAAAAATAAAAAAATCCACGCCAAAATCCAAGATAAGTGATTCAGAGCTCGTAACACCTTACCTCTTTCAATCCGGAGACGTTCTTTTAAGTGTTATTCTTGATACCTCCAGATTATTATATGCATCTTAAGACCCCCTGTTGTGAGGGCGGTACTTATGGTTACCTTATATGTAATCCCTCCAGTTCAAATGGTTTGTCATAAGTTAAATCAAATCCTCTGGAGATAGCACGAATAAAACAACTGACGTACTCGCGTTGAGAGGCCTGGTGCAGAAACAAGAAACTAAAACCTTCTAAAATTCTTTCACTTTAAATAATAAAGTCCAGGAACAGCTGCCCAAACTAAGATCCTAGCACTTCTCAAGGAAATTTTCTCTCTAAAGATGGCTACGAGAAAAAAATCTCCAGGAATCTTCCATCCCTGCTAACAGCCCCATGAATCCAGTAACCTGTAATATTAGCTTATTCTTGCTACCTTCAGGCCTACACATTGGAAGGTGCAGGTGTTGGCTAGTCCCTAATATCTCATGATGATTATATGGAAAAAATGTTAAGATTACAGTAGATGTATTTAGCCTGCAAGCTGTGTTGCAGAGTGCATTCAGCAGTGAGGTAAATAAACTAAACTTTATTCTCAGCCTGAGTATCACAAATAACTCAGTAATTGAAGGATTACCTACCCTTCACCATCCCAGATTAATGCTACAGTCATATGTGTTTACACGCATCTCTCAGCAAGTCAGGCAGTGTTCTTGCTTGCTTATTCACTTTGCCTTTCCCACCAATGCATCTTTGTTCTTCCTAGCTGACTTTTTCACAAGAATGTTATGTCCCTACACGTTTCTCTCTCTCTCTCTCTCAGCTCACCTTCGCCTGTGAGACCGCCAACAGGAGTGTCAAGAAGTGAATCGCCCGCATTGCGTCCAGTCTTCTCTCTTCACAGTTCTTCCTTTAAATTATCTGAAACATGAATATATCTATGGTAAGTGCATTTAATTTCGTTTCTGCGGGAAATACCGCCGTCACTCAAGAATTAATGTTCCATGGTAACAAGACCAAACAACAAAATTTGATCGCTGGACTATTTATAAAAGAATATGTCATCACACCATTAGAGCTGTTCATTATATACTATCAGCCGTAAATAATATTATACAGAAGTGTAGGAAAACAAAAACTGTAGAACAATTTTTTTAACGACGTTTCCTATTAATTTAGAAGCAATTAAAAAGGTTACCTTTCAGTATCTTACAATTCTCATTTAAGGACTTTAGTGCTCTACATCAGCTTCACATAACTTTCTATAATCAACATAAAGTTCATCAGTTCTAAAACTGAAATCCTGCGTTATAAGCTTTTGGCTACTTCTGATGAACAAAATTATAGATTACAGTACTGACAGGTGACAAAAATATGTGAGGATCACACTCTAAATACTAGAAAATGTTGCACAAATGTCAGAGTATGCAGGATTGACTGAGTGACGAAAGTATTTCTGGCAGTGCAACAGCACAGGCCATATTCAAGCCTCTGTGCCGTGTAAGTAATTAATCTTGATACTTATTCTGAGAACGGGAAGGTTAAGATTTATTTTCAGTGTATTCTCGCGCTTCGAAAATGAAGCTTCTTAGTACCTGGAAGCATTGGATTTCATATTGTCTCTGGTAACAGAGTAACGAGGAAATGCAACTAGATTTAAATTACATTTTGTGTGTGTGTGTGTGTGTGTGTGTGTGTGTGTGTGTGTGTGAATATATTGATGAAATGAATTTCATTTTAAAGTTTCTTTAATAGCAATACCGTTCACTGAACCCCTGTAGTACGAGAGGTCTTTCCTTAATCGAATTAAATAATCTAAAAGTATCAATAATCAATCAGAAAAGGGCCATGGTACTGAAAGTGTTAACATGTTATAGCCAAATAAATCGCAAGAGACGAAGTGTTACGAGGTTCCTAAGCCAAGGAGAATCTAGAAGTTATGAGCAATTTCGCGATACTGTACCTAGTCTCGTCTCGGTAATGGAGAAGGATGTTTTCTTGCAGAGGTACCGATACAACCGGTCGGATTCACGGTCCGGTTATACAAATTCCATATTCCCCAAAATGAGGATGGTGGACAGCAGGCAAAAGGCAGTTTTGAGTTTACAGGTCACAAGGTTCGCGTTGTAGATGGGCCTGGGGTTACAACTACTACAATTACTTCTCTCGGCTACCCTCAGGATATCTCTGTCTATCTATCTATTGCCAGACGCCACAATCCCGTAAGGGGTGGCCATTTGACTCTGAGTTATTTGTTTTACAGGGAGGGGCACTAACCCTCCACCAAACCACTTGTTGACACGTAGGGAGCCCGTATGGTTTGGTTATATGGTTACCACCCAGCGTTGTAAATGGTTTCTTGGTTTACAGGAAACCATTTGGCTTGTCACTCAATGTAAAGCCACCTGTAAAGGAAAGAAAAGCAATAAGAAGTGACAGGAAAGATGGGAGAAATAGGAAGATAGGAGGGCAGGCTCAGAAAGAGAATGATAAAGGCTAAGGAAGAAGTAGGTAGCACTACATCAAGTGAGTGGATCTATAGTCTGGAAATACGCACACACAGGTGAAGGTCATAACGTATCGTTTCTCCTTAATGCGCGTTCTCATTGTCTCTTTTCACACAGCAGTACTATTGGTACTTGGGTGTATATTCATTTTTTTTTCTATGCTAAGAATTTGAGTTAGAAAAAAATGCATCACCTCATTACCCTCGCTTCGTCAGTACACATTAATATAAACCATTAAAAAAAAAAAAACAGGCTTATATTTAGAGTCTATAAAATCATCGCCTTGATGAGGGAGAAGAAATGGAATATTATAGGTTTGATAGATGGGTAGATATATAGATTTTGCAACAAGCGCTGTTTTATTAAGCTAACGTATTTATTCTGTTCTATTCCTACAGTCGCCATCAGATTTTCTTGTAATTTATTTTGCAGTAAAATAATGCTGCTAATGTTGGATGCCATTTACAGTAGATGTACAAAGCTAGGAACTATAAGAAAGCTTGAAGACACGATCATACCAAAGAGGATGATGTATATTTATTAAAAGCGATATTTCAAAACGGTGACCTAATCCAAGTAAGATTAGTTGAAATATGGAAACAAAGCAGTAACAACTTCACTCCAGTAACTTTTTTTTTTTTAAATTTTTTTAGTGTGTGTTTATTTTTCTTTCGAGCACCGGACTATCTTACTTGGCTAACGAGAAACGTTTTGAAACAAAGATGATAAACAGAATCACTGGGACTAGTTTCCTCTAATACTAAAATCAAGACATCGGGTAGCAATAAGACACAGTGAACTAGCATTGAGGCACCACAGTAGAAAGGAGGGTGACGTTGGGATGGAAGCAGCGAATTTTAAAAAACAATAATAATAATCATCCAACGAGATTTAGACGAAATTTGAAACAAATGCGTTTACTGCAAAAATATGAGAAATTATAGTTATCGATTCTCAAAATAATTAAGCAAAGAAGAAAATTTGTGGGTAAAAGACTAGTGAAACGGCACAATAAACTGTCGGTAGATCTAATATAACAGAAACGCCTAAGTAGCCTATCTGTTTTTCAAGAACTACTTACATCAAATTTTACGTCTGCAACCACGTTTCTGTTATTTATGTTCAAGTATTCAGTGCATTAACACATTTTCTTTCTTTAATATACAGGTCTGTATGTATTATCTGTATTAGGTATTGTCTCCAGAGTTTAAGACATGACATGTATTTGCAAATATTCTTTCTGTTACTAACATCTTTCCCCAAGTAATACTGAAAAATTTTAGTTCGATTTCTCAGTTACAAAATATTTAAGTTCTCCCTGTCAGGCTAGATTTGCGCGACTCTGTCTGGAACTAGAAATGAATTAGGGATCTGGATATGTCAGGCGACCGCAGCTTCTCAGCTAATGCATGTTGGGTGCTTGATTCTCTGTTATGCTAAAACTTTTACAAAGTTCTGTTTCTCGGTTACAAAATAAGTAAGTTCGGCTTCTCTCGTACTAAAGTCACTAAGTGTCGACCAGAAAAGGAAGTAGAGCTGGTTTGTGACTGGGTGAGTGCAATGTGAGGTTTCTGTATGTCTCACCTGAGCAAAGTGGGAGACCCGTGGTGACTGGTTGTGTGGTTAGTGAGAGAGTGAGAGTAGCCTAACTCGAGTTATATTGACCATCACAAGCCAACAAGTGTTCCGGCAGGGGTGACCATAATGCACTTTCCAAAATACAACTCAACTTTCTAAATATTTCCTTTCCATTCATTCTACTTCCACAAACTTCCAAAGCAGTTAAACAATATGTCTAACTAGCTGTAGACAGTGAAATATTTTCTCCTTAGTCTGCGTGATTTAATTTAGGCTATTAGCAAACACAAGCAACTCTGTACTATACAGCCAATGAAGGAGCGGTAACATATCTAATATCGCGCAATTTTCTTCAGGTGTGGGAAAATGAAGCGCAGTTGTGAGACCGTACTTGCCTGAAAATTATAAGGCAGGACTTAAGGTGTCGAATCTTCCCATATTTTTTCAAGATTAACAGGGAGTGTAGGATCTCCTCGTGTCTCCCATCTCTTCCTCCTTTCCTCTAGCTCAGATTATCGCAGTGGGATTTTTTTTCCCCCAGGAAGAACAAGAAATGGCGATTGCAGATGATTCCCATCTCTTATTCTTCTCACAAATCGAAATCTGAGTTGCGAGGGAGGAATTGGCCATAAGTCTGTGAATCTGCCCCCCGCATGGGAGGTAGGGAAAAGTACAGTGGCGATGAGAATAAAGGATTCTCTGGATTATCATCTTTACTTGGCAAAATTAGCCATACCTCAAACTTGGCTGCTCAACTTTAACAGAAGTTTGCCACAAGGATATGATGCTAGTCACGAAAAGGTGTTTTCAACTGACTGTATACCCGTAGAATTTTCTGAGTGTGTCATTAGGATATGGAAAATATATTGCGGGATAACGAAAATCTCTCAGTTAAGGTGGACGAGGTATAGTTTCTTGCAGGTAGAACGGAAACATCTGCTTTAACATCCAGGGTCATAAGACAGGTGAACAAAATGGTCTGACGTAATAAGAACAGAATAATCAAGTTTTTCAACCATGAGAGAATTAATGCAGCTTGCATTAACATCCAGGGTTTCTGTGTTCACTCTTTGCTGAATTTAATCGTGAAGAGTTCGCCGGCGTACTGTATAACAGTTTTTTGTCTTGCAGTTAAATTGTTGAATACATAAAGTTGGGAATTATAGAAAATATAAATTCTGTTGCCCTGTGTGTTTTATAACACCGGCTTCTTATACATCTCAGCAGTTACCTCAACAAACAAAGGATGAGGCTATGGCACACCTAATATCTGACAAGACTCATATATCTGATTGGGGTAAGAATAACCTTGTTGTTTTTAATGCATCAAAAACTCAGTTCTTACATCATTCAGCTCGACAAAGTATTCCACAGGAGTACCCTCTGATTTTTAGCAATATCCAGCTCCATCCTGAATCGTCTTTAAACATACTTGTGGTTTCATTCTCTCTGGATTTATCTTAGAAAGAACATTACTTCTCGTAAAATCTGCTTCCAAGAGATTGGGTTTCTATGCTGACTCCGTTCCTTCTTTACCCCTGCACAGTTGTTGACTTTGTACACGGGTTATATTCGCTCCAGTGTAGAGTGCAACTCTCATGTGTGGAGAGGCTCCCCACACACATCACTTCTCAAGAGGGTGGAGTCAACGGCTTTTTGTGTCATTAACTCTCCCCCTCTTACTGGCTCCCTTCAGTCTCTATCTCCTCGCAGCACTGTTGCAATTTTATCTCTTTTCTATCACTACTTCATTGGTCACTGCTCCTCTGAAGTGTCTGCTTACATCCCTCCACCACTACGACGGGCGCGTAGCACCCGTCTATCAACAAACTCTAATCCTTTTTCTGTCTAACTCTCTAATTCTAGAGTTAACTGATACTCATGTATGCTACAGGTCAATTCTGGAAGTGTCTCACTCTGTCTGTTTTCCCTGTTGCATGAGATTTCCAGTCGTTCAGACGCAGTGTGTTCAGGCATCTCAAAATGAATTTATCTTGGATTATGCTCACTGTTATCTTGCTTTTATTTGTCTTCTTCAAGGGAGCAATTTGCAGGCCCCTGGCCTTTGATTCCTTGTTTCTTGCATATATTGCCTATATAAATCTTCTCATCCCTACACACACACACACACACACACACACACACACACACACACA
>JAGKTI010035211.1:0-11303 GCA_018397915.1 Birgus latro | reverse complement strand
TATTAGAGGTAGACTGCAAGATAATGCTGATTTTATGTGTGCGGCATGTCGGGGAGAGCAGGTGGAGATTGTTAGGCGTGAAAGGATTGAACTTGCAGGTGAGTCTCTTGAGTGTGTGGAAGAGTTTTGTTATTTGGGAGACATGTTATGTGCCGGAGGTGGGGCTGGAGTTAGCTCTGTTGCTAGGGTGAGAAGTGGTTGGAAGAAGTTCAGGGAGCTGTTGCTAAGGGGACTTTGTATGCAGCATATGATAGGAGTGTGATGCTGTATGGTAGTGAGACCTGGGCAGTAAAGGAAGGGGATATTCGCAGGCTTAAACGTACAGAAATGACAATGATTAGGTGGATGTGCAGTGCGTCCCTGCGTGCAAGGCCTGGGGGGCTGGGTTTATGATGGAAGAATTGAGAGATAGGATGGGACTGGAGGGTATTGGTGTTGTGATGAGGAGAGGTAGGCTGAGGTGGTTTGGACATGTGGAGAGGATGGGGGATGATAATTGGGTGCAGAGGGTGAGAAGTGTTAATATTGGGGGAGGGGTTGGGAGGGGTAGACCGAGAAAGACATGGGACGAGGTCATTAAGTGTGACCTCAGGGTTAAGAGATTGAACAGGGAGGCTGCCAAAGATCGAGCAGCATGGAGAGCCGCCATTAGGTGACCAAGGCCGACGCATGCAAGCATGTTGGAGCCTTCAAAAACGATAACGATAACGAGTTTCCAGGTCTCACAACCATACGCCATAGCTGGAATTATACATTCGTTATATACTTTCTGTTTCATATAAACTGGCAAGTTACTTTTCATAATGTTTCTATATTTACCGCAAACTTTCCATCCAATTGTAATACGGCTTTTTAATTTGCTATCATGATCTTTCATTTGCCCCAAGTCATTGTACTCCTCGACTTCTTCAAGACTATCTTCACTTACTCTGATGACGCTCTTTCGTGTTGTGTCTTAAACATTACTTTAGTTTTACTCCAGTTCATTTTTGGCCCTACTTTGAGACTTTCTCTGTTCAGGTCATTTAACATTTCTTGCAAAGTCTCTGCTGTTTTTGAGATTAAGACAATGTCGTCTGCAAATCTTAAATGGCTTAACGTTTCTCCGTGGATGTTCACTCCTTTGTTTTCCCAGTCTAGCTTTCTGCAAATACTATCTAGGCATGCTGTAAATAATTTTGGTGAAACTATCTCCTTGACACACGCGCTTCTCAATATCAATTTTTTCCGAGTCATGGAATTTAATAGTAGCAGTTCCCTCTTTATATATGTTTTCGAGCAGTTTTACAATGTTCATATTCACTCCCCGTTCTCGCAATGAATTTATAATTGCTATGTAGTCCACTGAGTCGAAAGCCTTTTCTTAATCAACAAAACCTAAACACAGTGGTTTATTAAATTCTGTAGTTTTCTCGGCTGATTCATTGTGTGTAGATGATCAGTAGTCGAATACCCGCTTCAGAATCCTGCCTGTTCACGAGGTTGGTTTTCCTCCAAATTTGTTGTTAGTCTGTTCGTGAGGACTTAAGTGAAGAGTTTGTAAATGACTGATAATAAGCTAACGGGTCGATAGTTACTATTTTGAGTTACCTTTTTTGTAAAGTGAAATAACTATTCCATTACACCACGCTTGGAGAATTTTCTTCTTTTTGTATACATTGAGTAAATAAGTCAAGAAGCCTGTTTTGTACTTCTACTCCTTCATCCAACATCAAATCTGCTACAACTCCATTTTCTCCCGGAGCCTTCCCTCTTTTCATATTTCTAAGAGAAATATATACTTCATCTGGTGTTACCTCAGGTATTTCACTTGTGTCAACTGAAAAGTTAGCTATTGGTACTTCTGTCTTTGATGCATACAGTTCTTTGTGAAATTCTTCATCTCTCTTCATCATCTTATCTCTGCATTTAATGACTTCACCGTTTTTGTCTTTCAGTGATGTAAATTGTCGTTTTCCTAGTGCCATCTGACTTCGGACCTGTTTCAGACTTCTTCCTTTTTTGATGGTTTGTTTGATCTGATCCATGTCTCTCTTTCTTTTTTCATCTCTTTGTCTCTTGTTGATAAACATATTTAATTCCACTCATTCTGTTTCATCGTTGTTTTTACTTTCATTTCTTTTTTTCATAAGCCAGAGTGTCTTTTCTGAATATTTCTTGTCTTTGGGTTTATTAGGTCTTCCTACTAGCTCTGCTGATTCTCTTAGCAATTTTGTTATCATTCAGCTCATTAATATCACATTCTGCGATACTTAGAGCATGAAATCTGTTCCTATTTCGAACTGAAAGGCTGCTTTGTTTTTGTTTACTTTTATTGGGAATATCTTTTTATCCATAATCATCTTTTTTCCTTCACTTCTGAATTTGAATCTGGTTGTGTAACCTACCAAACTATGGTCACTTCCTATGTTTACTTTGTTGATGACTGACATTTGTGCTCGTGTTAGTCTTATCTGCTATGAAAGTCTATTTCATTCTTTACTTCTCCATTTGGGCTTCTCCAGGTCCACTTTCTCCCTGTTCTTTTGTAAAAGAGTGTTCATTGTTCTCATGTTATACATTTCAGCATAATTAACCACCATTTCTCCTCTTTCATTCCTTTCTCCCACTCCAAGTTTTCCCGTTCATGCTTCTCCGTTGTTTTATTTTGCAACTTCTGCATTAAAGTCTCCCATGAGTATAGTATATGTACTCTCTTCTTTTTTCATAATCTGGGGGATGTCATCATAAAATGTATCTGTTTCTTCATCTGAGCTTTGAAAAGTTGGTGCATATACTTGTATTACTTTCTGTCAGATACACTGCTGCATTTAACAATGTTGTCTGCAAGATATCTGTTAATTAGAAATCTTACACCACTAACTTTTTCATTTTGCCTTCCTCTCTAGGAAAATAGGTGGTTACTGTCTTCAAGCTGAATTACTTTTCCTTTTCTGTGGGTCTCACTCTAACCTACAATATCCCAACTAATGTTTTCCAGTTCAGCTATTAAGTTATCAAGTTTGTAGTCATCTGCAGTCAAGTTTGTAGGTCCACAGGCGCAGCCGCACCCCGTCCCATAGAAGATATGGCCGCATGGAACTTTTCCGTATAAGGACTTGATCCAACTTATTGTGTATCTTCTTTGACTCTATGTACTGTATATATGAAGTAACTTATATTCAGGTTTTGGGGGGGAGTGTCTTTGTTGAGTTCGGTTACAGTTGGGTATGGCTGTCACTCTATATTTTCCTTGATCCTATATCCTAGTGTGTAATTTTGCTTCTTACATTGTATGCACAGATCGTCATGGACTTCAGTTTGTTTGGTATCCCAGCCTCTAACTTGCCAACACAGTGCCTATCATTTTCGGTGGCACACTGCCCGTAAGCACAGAAGGCAGTCTGGTTGGACCTTTAGTCGACAATGATCCAAAAGGAACTCCCGTCAATTCATTTGCAATAGAACTCATGATTGGTTGGGAGGATTGTGGCAAATAATCTCACCTCCCTGCCACACAGTTTCTGGTGAGATGTAATTTTTGTGGCACCTTATTCATTATATTTGGTGGAGCCCTGTATATGTACAGGGGGGCCCCATGGTCCGCACCGCCTAAGATGGTACCCTGTATATCTGCAAGGCCTTCCCCTATCCGCCGTCTTGGGATGCGCCAGGTAGCAGTGAGATCCTACCCCTGTATATATATATATATATATATATATATATATATATATATATATATATNAGTGATATTTTGCCTGATTTTTTTTTTTATATATTCGAACAAAATTTAAGGCGAATGAAGGTAATATTTAAAAAAAAACTAATAAATACTATATATATACAGTATATATATATATATATATATATATATATATATATATACTGTATATATATAGTATTTATTAGTTTTTTTTTAAATATTACCTTCATTCTCCTTAAATTTTGTTCGAATATATAAAAAAAAAAAATCAGGCAAAATATCACTGAATTTGGAGGATATTTACTGCTAGCTCAACAACACTGATGTCATGAATGCATCTAGTAATGGTTCTGCATAGTGCATTCTTATATTTAGTGAAGCATACCAGTGTACCTGTGTGAACTACAAATAGTCGTCATTTCATTGTATCATTAATCACCCTGTATCTTAACCGATGATGTAAGCCTATTAGAGCATAGCTGTAGATGCTGCTGCAACGTTGTGTAAATTCTGAATCAGAATTTCCAGTGTTAAAAAATTTCCATCCTGCCGAGTAATATGGAGAAAATGCTGACATCATTATTTTTGGTCCATGTATTTGCAATTCAGCTGTGTGTGTGTTACAGAGCAAAAAAAAATTATATAATACAAGAGCCATACTGGTTCTGGTGAAGTTTATTTGTAGCAAATGCAAAATTGTTGTAACACATTTCCGATGAACTGAGCAGCACAAAATTGCAGGTAAAAACATCTTATTCTAAAAAAACAGTTGCCTATAAATGCTTATGTTTCATAATTTTGAATATATCATTTTTTTTTTTTTATATAAACAAGACTGCCTCTGCAATTTGCATGTATTCATTTGTACAACCTTTTGTTTCTTCACCTTGAGTGATTGTGTTCTATTGTTTATTTGTGAGGCTGATCCACATGAGCGGCATATGGCGGCTGCAACTAGATCCGAAACTCAAGATTATTTACTTGGAGCCCTGTTACTGAATTAACAGAAAGTAAACACCCTTAACAATGTATGTCACTTGGTTTCTTCCTACATCACCGTCTGGAATTGAGAGAAACTATCCTAAAGTCATAATCAGCTACAATAGCAGAAATCACAAAATTCTGGCAGAAGGCAAGAATCCCAATAAGAGATCTGCAGAACTGCCATACATAACTAGAACTGGCATTTGAAGAATGGCGTTTGCTTAAGCAGAACAGGGGGCAGCAATCTGTAACACAGCAAGCCAGAGAAGCTAAGTTTGTCTCCAAGCTTGATGATCTCTTTGACACTGCTCATGCAGATGTTATCAGTATGATGACAGTTGTTGAGGACAAGGATTTTTTGCTAGCTCAGCATGAAATTGGAAGAAGAGGATCAGTCGCCGGTATTGATGGAACATTAGCTGCAAGAGAAAGGTGTTCGGAAGATAGGAGGAAGCAGTATCTTGAAAGGCATCGTCGAATGGAAGACATGCAAAGATGGGACTCTCAAACAGTAGCACTGATATCATCAGATGCTGATTCAAGTGAGGAGAATGCAGGCAGTAGTCAGTATGATACAGTTAGTGACCTAGGTGATGAAGGCTGCACATTTCAGGCTTCGGCAGAGAAGGCATGGTAGAAAAAGTGTTATCATTCCAGAACTTGAAGCAACTTTAAACAGAACGAAGATGTCAGATTGGAAAGAAACATTTGTTACTGCTGAAATAGCCAAGAGCTTGCTGATAATCGTGACTCGATTTGCAGTCAGAGAATGAGGCACAGGGCTAAACAAGCAACAGAGTTAAAAGCAGAGTTCCAAAGCAATGTATCTTTGGTTATTCACTGGGATGCCAAACTTATTGCTGACCTGACTAGCAAAGAAAAGGTTGATCGACTCCTAGTAATTGTGTCTGGGAGAGGACTTTCTCAGTTGCCAACAGTCGCAAAGCTTTCACGTGGAACCTGCGAGACCCAGGCAATAGCCATCCACGGGGCATTGGAAGATTGCAGTGTAGTTACCAGTGTTCGTACTATGTGCTTTGATACAACCAGCTCAAACACTGATTTGGATGCTGTCACTTGTGTCCTCTTCGAACAAAAGCTTGGTATGGAGTTGCTATCAGCATGTAGGCATCACATCACGGGATTGGTCATTGGTACAGTGTTTCAAGTTTGTCTGGGTATCACATCATGTCCTGAGGTTCCTGTCTTCAAGCATTTCAAAGAATATTGGACATTTGTTACTCAAGAGAAATATGAAACATGAGAGACGAACACAACTTTATTTGGGCTAGTTGAAAACATTTGTGAAAACATAATCGAGTTCACAGCTTGACATTTGGAATAGAAGCAGCCAAGAGATGACTACAGGGAATTTTTAGAATTGGTCATTGACATTCCTGGAGCTGTTCCAGCAAGAGGAATCCGATTCATGGCACCCTGGGCCGTGACCATGCTCGATGGATGTCTAAAGTTACATATTCACTGAAAATCTGGATGTTTCGTAGCCAGTTCACCCTGATTCCGAAAGAGGAAAATGGACTCCAAGAAATGTGTGTTTTTACAGTACGTGTTTAACTGAAAGTTTGGGTAATGGCTCCCCTAGAATCCAGTGCTCCAGACAACGACTTCCTGCTGTTAAAATCACTTCTGAATTGCACCACAATGAACCCTGCAATATCAGAGGCTACAGCACAGAAATTTCCTATATTGCTCGCGTTTACGTGATTCTCTTGTGCCCCGCCCCCTTGGCCATGCCCACTCACCCGTCGGCTTGAGTAGGAATTCTAAGCCAGTTTTTCCGTGCCAGTGTCGGGTAAACATGTCAGGCACTCTCACTTATCACAGCAACGAAATTTTTACTTAACCCCTTAACTTCGATTATACTGTATCTTTTCCATTTAACTAGGAAATGTGTTTTGTAGTAAAGGATGTTGGAAAAAAGTACCAAGGAACGTCGAAAGGTTTGTGAAGTAACGAAAGTTCCCTCTATGAAAATAAAAAGGTATACATTCTACAAAGAACTTAGTGTTTTGACTTTTTTCCTTATACTGTATTTGGTATCCACACACACACACACACACACACACACAACCCTTTTCCCTCTAAAAGATTTAAATGACCACGCGTATAGAATAAAATTTATCATATGGCATTGTTGATATAAATATTTATACTGTATAAATAATTATACTGTACTGAGTAGGCGAAGCCAGTGACATTTCGTTTTCCTACTTCTGAATTCGGACCCTCTAATTTTAATGAAATCCTTTTCTCCAGGCACATCCCACTCACCAACCAGTCCACCAGATTTCACTTTTGTTACTTTTCCATTCCTATCTTCAATCAAAAACACTCTCATTGCTCTAAAACTTTTCCATTCATGATTCCAACTTTGTCCAAAACTCGTCTTTCTCCTTGCACTGTCTTCTGTCGGTTCATATATATGCAGAATCGTCCAAGCTTCTATTCTTACCCACACAATCCATGAACCAACTGATCCATAATCTCTTCAATTTTCCTTCCATCTCTTGCTCAAAACAATACATACTCCCTACTTTGTCCTCTCATTTTCACCTACTCCTGCATATATACCCAATTCATACTCCCACTCTCTCACACTTTCACCTCCCCATTTAGTATCAGATAATCCACATAATTATGTCCACTTTTGCATCCTCCAGCACCGGAACAGTCTCTGTTTCACCCTATCATTTGGACCCCCTTCACATTGCATGTTGCAATCCTTGTCATGTCCCTTGTCCGGTCCTTGGCCGTCAACTGTAAGTCCATCAGTGTCTGAGGCATTTTGTTTGTCATATTAGTTATTTGTTTTTACATGGAGGGGCATTAAACCTCCACCAACCCACTTGCTGACACGTAGGAAACGTATGAGATGGTTCTATGGTTACCATTCACCATATTAAATTATTTCCTGGCTTAGAGGATATCAATTGGTTTGTTAGTGTAGAGTCACCCTGAAGTAACCCTATGTTGAGTGAGTGGGGGATGGGCACCTCCATTCGCCGTTTTTAGTCTTGAAACATAAATGGGGATACGACTAGACTTGAGAAAAGCGAAGTGGAAAACTTACTTAGTTTGATATCACTGAACTGAACTACAGAAAGGCAAGCCAACGTATTTTCCTTCCCGGTTATACGCCATACAAAAGCAGGGTGAGAGGTGAGGATCAGCAGGGTGGCACGGTGTTGTTGGTGAAAAATGCACTGCAGCCACAGGTGGTGCATGTGGTTACCAGTGTAAATGGTCAGGGCCCGTATATACAAAACTGCCAGCAAATGCCTATTAAGGCTGACAACCAGTTACGAGTTACGAGTATTAAGAACTAGCAGTACATACACAAAACTTTTAAGTGCCTTAACAACAGTTCTGCTAAGTTAGTAGACCTCGGGGGCTCTTTCCATTTAACAGATGTTTGCTAGCAGATACCATGGCAAAGCAAACCGACACTAACACAGCCACGCCAACGTGTTTATCGAGAAAAAAAAAAGACATAATGAATACAGTGACCAAGAAATAGCAAACTGATACCAGCTGGACTGTGCTTGTTTTCTAAAGTGGAACTGGAAGGAATGGGTCTCTTACCTTCTACCTGAAAACAGCAATAACATTGTGTTACTGAAGCGGGTATCACACGGGGACCCGTGAACACTGTGTGCAGCACAAAATGGACGACCAAACTGAGCTTGGACGTCCATACCCTATCGCATGGTAGACGTCGACGGCCACCTTCTTCATTTTTATCGAGTTCAGCCCACGCGACTGGAAGATCACTTATTTTGACTCCCTAGCAGACGACGTGTTATCATCAACAACAGTGTACAATACGTGAACCAGCTGGTGACTTTTGCAACAGGTATTTTTCTAAAACAAATAAAAACATAATGAGTCATATAAAATGATTATACAAACTTACTAACGTACTGAATTAATCATAAAATAAGATAGCAGACAACACACATTACTTGGGTACAACTACGGATGAATTGTACAGAGAAGAAGGAGACTACGGAGTCGTGGACGTCCACGCTCACTGTGGACATCCACGAATGGGTCAGGCGGCCTTCCACTTGTGGATGTCCACAACCCTCGCGCGGCAGCAAATTAGGACGTCCACGAGTCCCCGTGTGATAGTCGACTTTAGTCACTGGGAGAATGCATTTGTGTGGCAGTGATGATTTTGGCACTACTCAGCCGACAGTCAGTCATGCATATACAGTAACTCCTTCACCAGATGCGTTCACTGAACCAACTGATTTTCGCTTTGTAGAAATTACGTGCAAAACAAAAATGATACTACCATTAACCCCTCCGTGGCCTAAGGTGATTTCCGTGCCCCACAGGCCAACCCCGCTGTTATTTTTCGTAGTTTCGAAAATAGTTTTTGTTGTTGTTGTTGCCATATCGAAGGGCAAGTTCAGATGCACATTCCAGTGCAAATTTCAGCTTCTTAGACCCATCCTGTGGTGTGGAATCGAACTCAGAAGTTGCGTAAATTTAGGCAGCTGATACAGGTCACACGTAGGTACTGCAGTGACGCAATATCGCACATTTTTTTTTTTTTTACCAAAACATTGTCAATGGTGCTGAAAGGGTGGGAAATAACTGATAAGTGAATTTTGAAGTTTTTAAGTACATAATATGCAAGGTTTGAATTTTTAAAAATATAATAGCATGAATTTATTTTGCATTTTTCAGTGTTTATTGTGTTTATGGTAGTATCGACTTGTTTTTGTAGGGTGGGTGGTGGAGTTTGTTGGAAAAGGGAGGCGAGTATTTCTATTCTGAGACCTACACGAGATAACATCTTCCCTTGAGAGTACAAGCTGTTCAGTGAGGGTTGAAGTGCGATACGACCTGCCATTCACACCTCGCACAAGATTATTAGCAGGGAAGTCAGGGAGGCCTTGCCACCCATGAAAGCATCACGTGAACACAGAAAACGTTCCTGTTATGCTTGTAAAAGGCAAAGAATATGTAAAATTACTCAGAACAGTACAACAAACCTGAACAAATAGGTAAAGATGATAAAGATATATAGTTTTCTTTTATTTTTCCTTTTTTTTGTTTATGCCTGAGTTTACTTATAATCTTAAACAGGGTGGTTGTGTGTGTTTCGCCAAGGAGGAGAATGATGTTAATTTTAGTCTGAGTCGAGATAATGGGTGTAACTACATGTGTTTAGGCATGACCACGAGCGAAAAAAATCGTACATGCACTCCATGCACTCGCCGCAGCAGCAGGTAGTGAACTGACAAATGAGGCGTGAAACTGAGAGAGTGAAGGTCAGTCTCATGTTCCAGATGTTCGTTCACTTCCCAAAAGTTTTCACAGTTTCTTACAAGTCGCACTGCATCGAATGCTCCAAACCAGTACAATAAACCTAAGTAAACAGGTAAAGATACCAAAACAAAAATGTATTTTCTCTTATCATGTCTTTTTTGTTTATTCCTGTATTTATTCATAATCATAAACAGGGTGGTCGTGTGTGTTTCGCAAGGGAGGACAGAGATGATATTTTCTCTCTGGGTCGAGATTTGGATGTAGTTGTGCTTGTTTAGGCATGGCCACGAGGGAAAAAATCGAAAATCGACTCATTACAGCAGCAGGCTCTGAACCGCTTGATGGGGTGTATGGGAGCATAGTGTAGGTCTGTCTCGAGATGTTCAGAACGTTCCTTCACTTCCCAAAATTTTTCGCCGTTTTCTATAAGCCACGCTCAAATGATGTCGGCGGCCATGCTATGGCAAAACGCCATTTGACTCCAGCAGCCACGGAGGGGTTATATCTCATTTTCAATGGGAATGCAATAGAGAAGACTTATTCCCCAAAGTTTTGTATTATTTCGGAATTGCAGTCAAGTAACGGAGATTGAAATTAATGTACTGAATGTGTAGTTTGTGCAGTTTTAAGCAATTCTTCTTATATACTCCTCCATCACAAATTATGCACTTTTCAGTACTTAGATAAGTATGGAGGGTGGGGGGGGGGGGTTCCAGCTCGTATTTCCATCCATTATCACATCTTCGTTAAGATTACATCAAGAAGTTAGCTTAGGATGGGTTTCATTGGGCTGGGTTAAGTGAGGTTGGGTTAGGTTAGAATATTTTAACGTAACTTATTTGTAATAAAACGCGGAGATGGGAGCTAGAAAATATCTCCCGCCATCTTATTTACCAAGTACGACGGATGTTTATAAAAAAAAAAAAAAGTGCTTAGAGTATATAAGTTTAGTAATTATTACACTAATTTCAGTGTCCCTTAAATTCTGATAATTTAGTCTGAGAGATAATGCCATCTACCACCCTGAAATAAGCGAAGGGACTGAATACAGTGAACAAAAATTAAACCTTTGGATCCATATTTTGAGACAGGTGGGGGACGGTTTTGTAAGACTGAAGGCTGGTTAAGTTAGGTTAGATTGTCAAGTTAGATCAAGTTAGGTTTGGTTAGGTTAGACTGGATTGGAGTTAGTTTGGTTTGGATAGAGTGGGTTGGACTGGGTTTGGTTAGTATAGCATGGGCTGGATTGGGTTTGGTTATGACAGCATGGATTGGATTGGATTTGGTTAGGATAGCATGGGGTGGATTGGATTAGATTAAGCTGAGTTAGGTTTCA
>JAGKTI010035209.1:0-11304 GCA_018397915.1 Birgus latro | reverse complement strand
TTAGTAATTCTGCTTCAACATCAGTAACAGTACCACAGGATAATAATGTTCACCTTTGGGAGAACCTTCTCGTACTCAAAGGCTCTCTAATAGTTCCACGAATACCTGTCGCTTTCCAAATCATTTTAGCACATTTCTCGTGCTTTTACTCTACATGTGATCCTCTTAAAGCCAAAAATGTAATTCACTGTGTAAGTTATTAAGATTCTAAATTTCTGAGTTTACAGCCATAGTTAACAAAACACACACACACACACACACACACACACACACACACACACACACACACGTGTACACTTACATGCACTCTTCCTACGCCTATCTGTCTATCTTTGTCTATGTTATATATGACTACAAGTCTCTCTATCCCTCTGTCTATCTTCAAGTCTCTTAAAGCCAGCCTTTGTGTGTCAGTAGTTCTGATCCATTTCCCAACATCTCTAACTACTGGCCAATTAACGTGTCAACTCACTGTGTAGTTATGCAGGTTCCTAATACCACACGGCAGCATGGCGGTGGTACCAGACACAACCGTGACCGTGGTCTCTGTGGTATTGGTGAAGGAGGGGCCGCTCAGGGTGGAGTACTGGATGGGTGGGGCTTCCTTCAGTATGTCCTTCCATACTGACCTGTCTGTGACGGAAGAGAAAAGGAAAAACAAAAAAAGGAAATTAGTATGCGATGTAGAAGACCCATTTTTTCTAAAGTCTGGGAAGGTTGGGAGAAAACCATTACACTCACGAAAACTCAGAGGCAGATGTCTGTTTTGTGCTAATCTTGCCTAACCAATATTTGTAAGAAATACGAGGCGATCTATCTCCCTATCCCCAGAAAGGAGGATGGTGGACTTCAAAAGGATTGCAGCTAAAACCTGCAGTCCACCTGGTTCACACTTCAGATGGGCCTGGGATTGCAACTACTACAACTTACGGGTAGTTCGTAAATATCGTTCCACTAGAAATTCATCCAGCAGTATCTTATGTGTTGTGGTGACGCGTGGGTGTGGCAGTGGGAGTAGGAAATTAATAAAGCATGCAGGGTGGGCGTTGGTAACACTGAGCCGTCACCAGAAAAGTTAGAAGTCACCGGACAGAGTGGAGAAGCAGGGTTCTATATGAACCACCATGTTGACTGTGTCTGTTAGTTATTGAGAAAAATTTTGGAGAAAAAATTGGCAGGATTAGCCTGAATACTCTTCATGGTGTTAATGAATAAGCAGACAATACTGAATAGGCACTGTCTCCTTCACTATTTCCTGCTGTACTGCGTTTTCTGGCAGACTAGAGATAGAGTGTGATATTGTGTTATTAGAGTAAGCATGGGAAGAAAAGGAGAAACCTGACATGAAGGAAGTTGACTATTTTCTTTAAGGAGAGGGGGGAGTAGAGATAAAGGGAGAAAGACAAACTGTGTTCCTTTTCTCTGTAATTGGATCTATGGACAATCTATGGAGAAGAGTGTAACACGGAGACGAGAGATCAAGGTCAGATTTGTGCATTTTTATGACTGTCGTGGGTGTTGGATGTTCAGGAGAATGAGCGTGCTTATATCGTACTTACACATGCGTGGCCAAGGCCATCATAAAACGAGACGTTGACGTACTATCACTGTTAGAAACAACCTCTGTTTTGCTTAAAGTTTTCGTTTTATTGTTTTTATTGGCACATAATTCGAAACTGGTACAAGTAAAGAATCATGCTTTGCGGTAAAAAAAAAAATGGGATAGCATCAGGTGTTCATGACGTGTTTGCGGACATGATTAAGTGTAATAACGAATGGAATGAAGTGTTTGCTGAAAACATATTAAAAAAAAAAACTTAGACGAACAAATTTTTTAAAAAGCAGGAGAGGGGGGGAACCAAAGGGCAGAAGCCCGCCAGGTTATGTCCTCTAAGAAAATATAATGACAGAGTTAAATTCAAGATCCACTCATTTCAAGATGGCTGAACACATTGCATTTAAAAGACTGAAGGTCATAGGCAGAGGGAGATACGGACAGAGGAAGACACTTCCAGAGTTGACCTGCTGCATACATGAAGGACTAAAAGTATCAGTCAACTCTTACATTCGAGAGTTGGGCAGAAAAGAGGTGAGAGTTTACTACAAGACGGGTGCTGTGCACGCAGGCAGTTCAGAAGAGCAGTGATCAGTAAAGCAGCGATAGAAAAGAGATAAGGGTGCAAGGCGCGGCGAAGAGAGGTTGAAAGGAGTCTGAAGAGGAGGAATGTTAATGAGAAGAAAAGCCTTTGACTCCATCTTGTTCAGGAGAGCTGATGTAGGGACCCACCCACCCCCAACACACAAGATAGTTGTACTCTATACAGGGGCGAATAAAACCTCTGCATAAAGTCAGCAGCCGTCCAGGGTTAAAGAGGACACAGAGTTAGCTTCGCACACCTAATCTCCTGAAAGCAGATTTCGCAAGCAATGTTATATGATGTTTCCAAGATAAATCGCAAGAGAATGAAATCCCAAGAATGCTCAGAAATGTTGCACACTTGAGTTGGATATTGTTAAATATTCAAGGATGTTCTAATGGAAGATTTTGGCGAGATGAAAGATGTAGAAACTGAGTTTTTAATGCATTAAAACAACAAGGTTACTTTACCCCAATTAGAGGCATGAGCCAGCTCAACAATTAGGTGTCTCAAAGCCTTATTCTGAGTTCGTTGAAATAACTGCCGAGATGGACGCTGTTAGAAAAGAAAGGAAAAGTGAAGAGTGGAGTGTTCAATGTATGAGTAGATAGGGTTAGATTTACAGCTTAGATGTCACTGGTGAATAGAATGGGGTTGGTTAAAGGACAGAACCAAGAGGAATACTACTATTCATAGCGCTAGGAGAAGATTGGTGACTGTCTACAGCAGCAGCTATGGAACGACCAGAAGGGAAGCTAGAGATCAAGGAACAGATAGAAGTTTTCGCCAAAGTCCCAAAATGAGGATAACCAAGAGTCTGAAAGGAAGGTACGATCGCCTGGAGCATCCCTAGCAGAAGCCATACTAGCAATTGGAGAGGTTTTGATAAGAAAAGTGTTTTATTATTTTTTTGTTTAGAGTATATTTTAAAATCTTTAGAAATTCAAGAGGTTAAAGTAATTAGGCAACATTTAGAGGACTAGGAGGTCATCCTTATTTAGAACAAGCTTAATGAGAGCAAACTTAAGCAAGAAGTAAAGGTACAATTCGACTGACAAAGATAAAAGATTATTCCTAGGCAGGGTGTAAGCACAGAGGCACAGTTGTTAAGAACAATAGGAGGGATCCCATCAGGCCAATATACTTTGTTAGTTTGGAAGGCTATGAGGGCAGAAGGTCAAAGAAATTTTAATGTCAGTCATTAGGAAGTCACAGGGGAGAAGAGGTGCAAAAATAGCACCAGTGTCGTTCAAGATGAAACTGGAGGAGAATGTACGAGCGAAGAGTTCTGCCTTTCTAGTAGAATTAACAGTGACAGAGCCATCAGAGGGGAAAAGAGGAAGTCAAACAGTTCAGACCACTTAGATTGAACGAATGAAATTATTATCAGTGTGAAGAAATGACTTGGCATGATTCCAGACTGAAACATAAAAGATATGAGATTCAGTTGTGGGTTGGCACTGGTACCTGTTGTAGGCATCCTCCTTGTTGTTGACAGCATTACAACAAGCATGATTTAACTAAGGTTTCTTTGCATTAGTCCAACAATGCCAGAGAATGATGTCTATAATGAGCAAGGCACACTCAGATGACTTTCGGCCATGCAAGCAGTAATCATTCAAGGGAAATTCAAAGAAATACTGCCCAAGGGCCTCCCAATTAGTAACTCCAACGTGCCACAGCCACTACTTCGTAGGAAGGTTCACAGACCTTCCTGGAGCAATAAGGAACATTAGGGTTATTATGCTGTGATCAGGGGAGCCCAACAGAAAGAAAACATTGACTGAGTAGAAGTAGTTATAAGGAATGGGTCAAGTATGTTGGCACTCTCTCCAAGGCGGTCAGGGATATGTGTAGAGTGCTGTACAAGATGTTGTAGGTCATTAAGAATCGGAAAGATGTAGTCTTCGACACAGCTGGGTCAGCGAATAGAAAGGAGACCCATAAGTGATGGTGAACACTGAAATCATCTAGAAAGCAGTTTTCAGAGAAGGAAGAAATTGATAGAATGTGTTCTATCTTAAAAGTAAGACAGTCATAGAATTTTTCATAGTCAGTAGAATTAATGGATAACTACACAGGACAAACATATTTAATCAGAGAATGGCAGGATAGCCGAAGTCAGGTGCAGAGAACTCAGAGGATTCAAGTTCAGGGACACGAGAGTAAGATACTTTGCTGAGAAACTTTGCTGCTTACATACACACAACAACGGTCCTTGGCTTAAAGTAATTATAGAGAAAGTAACCTCTGACTGTTGAGGCTATGGGAGGAAAAGGTGTGGTTTAACGGAAGAGAGATGGTCTGCAGCAGCGCAATTAGGGTTAATGCCATCAACGGTGCAGAAATTAATAAAATGTAAACCATACAATGGTTTCATTGATCTCACATGCTCATCACTGGAAGAGGAGTGATGGTGGGGGCATTTATGGTCTCTCTCCTCCCCCACGAGGATTCAGCTGATGGGTGTTGAGATGTCATTTTTGCAAATTTTGGAACAGGAAGCGTGGTGTTATAATGCGAATGTAGTTTCTTGTTGAAAATCAAATAAAAATATAAGGGAGAAAATGCTGGCTTACTTCCATGTTACTGAGACACTGAAAATGTTCAGTAAAGGGGGATGGCTAGTCTTGAGGGCTGTTAAACAGGAGCTCTAGCTCTCCTCGTCACCAGCTTTCCGTCCTCCACAAGAGTATTGCCCCGTTTAATTGGTGCTACAGTGTGAAATGAGTGGAAGATGGCTGTGATTGTGCCTTTGTGAAAAAATATAGGCGAATGTTCGAGTGCATCAGGAATCAGTGTTGAGCCCTTTATTGTTTGTCATGGTGCTTGAAGCTCCCTCACGTGACTTCAGATATGCACTCTCATGGAAGTTGTTGTATGCTGATGACTGGTTTTGACTGCAGAGAATGAAAGACAGGAGAAAAAAAAACTGGAAGTAGAGAAAGAAAATGGGGCACATGGGTTTGAGAGAAAATTCGGATAAAACAACAGGGATGATAATTATCGAAAGTGATAGTACGTCAAAGCAGAGAGAGAGAATGGGGCACAAGGGTTTGAGAGAAAATTCAGATGAAACAACAGGGATGATAATTATCTAAGGTGATGATACTGTCAAAGCAGAGAGAGAGTGGCCATGTGCAGTTTGCCACTAGGGTGTGGGAAGTAGCTCCATCTTGTGCAGTATTTGTGATAAGTGGGTGAATAAGAGATGGAGTTGTATTAGAGGTAGACTGCGAGATAAAGAAGATTTCGTGTGTGTGGTGTGTCGGGGAGAGCATGTAGAGATTGTCAGGCATGAAAGGATTGATTTTGTTGCTGAGGCTCTTGAGTATGTGTAAGAGTTTTGTTGTCTGAGGGACATGTTATGTGCTGTGGCTAGGGTAAGGAGTGGTTAGAGGAAGTTCAGGGAGCTATTGCCTCTCTTGACATTCAGAGGGCTCCCCCTCCCGTGCTATGGAATCTTTTTGTGTGACGTGTGCTACCAGCGTAATGCTGGATGGTAGTGAGACCTTGGCAGAAAAGGAAGCGAATATTCATAGGCTCAAACGTACAAAAATGACAATGATTGGGTGGATGCGTAGTGCATCTTCGACTGTGAGGCCTGGCTGATTACATTTACGAATGAAGAGTTAAGAGGAAGGATGGGATTCGTGTGTACTGGTGTTGTGATGAAGGGGGGTAGATTGAGATGGTTTGGGCATGTGGGGAGAATGAAGCAGTGAGTCTTTTCGCCGAGGGCCACTGGAAAAGCAAGGTTAGGTTATTTCAAGTTAGGCAGTTCTCGGTGGCCCTCAGTGAAAAGACCGAGCCCCGAGAACCACCGACGACCATTTCATGGCACCCCGAGAGCCACTGGAAAAGCAAGGTTAGGTTAGGATGCTCTCGGTTGCCCTCGGTGAAAAGGCTGAACTGAATGGAGAGTGACAATTGAAAATGGAAATCGAAAATGTGAACATCTGGGGTAGGGTTGCGAGAGGCAGATGGAAAAAGGCCTGGGAGAAGGTCATAGAGTTTGATTTCAGGGATAAGGGACTGAATAGGGGGGTTGCCAGAGATCTTGCTGTGTAGACAGTCGCTATTAGATGACCAAGACCGATTCATGGAAGAATGTTGGAGCCTTTATAAACGAAATGAAAGATACAAAATGACCTGAGTGCTGTTTACTGAAGAATTATCATAGAGAAGGTGAAGAGTATATGAGAATTACTAGTCAGAGATAGACAGGGTCGTCTGAGCTGTGGGATTGACTCTGTCCTGAGGGTAATTATGAAACTACATGCAAAGAGGATGCCATGGATGCCCCTGAATCGTGAGCGAATGGACGGGTGACTTATTTCCCAGAATATGTCCTTGATTAGTTCTTCCCCTTCCTTACTTTCTTGATCCTATCTTATCCCACTGAACATGGAAATAAGAGGCTGTGTGATGATGATGTTTCTCATTTGTGTACTGTCTGTGATGTGGTAGCTTTTTGTTGGTTGTTTTTGCAATTGTGCCTTATGCATTTATTTTTTCATTATTTACATACCGTCCATGGTTGTGGCAAGAGCTGTGAGGACGAACAATAGCACAGCATAAGAGACCAGCAGTGTTGAGTGGCAGGACTGGAAGGACATATCTGCAGAAGAAGAGAGAACAAATTAACACAAGATATCACATAATAGAAACAAGAATAAACAAGACGCGATGCCAAGGCACAGCAAACCCGTCCCCAGCAGTCATTTTAGTGCTGACGTATAAACACAGCAGGATATATAGTCAAAGATTTCACATATTTGGAGTAAATAGGATGAAAATTGACGATCTCATGCCCATTTGAAATTTTAGGCCCGACCTACCTGACACTGACACCCTACTACTAAGTAGGAGGGTGACCCACCTGATGTAATAAGACATGTTACAGGATGCAGATTTGAAAGATGCACCTTCAGGCTTTGGTTTCATGTCGATATAACGAATTTGTAAAGAGTTATGGCGAAAAAACGATTTTAACCCGTTCCCGTTTTTTAACATTTTGTGAGCCTACAGCCTGAGCCTTGGCCCAATTTGGCCCAAAATTTAATCAGGTGATCAGGTCATAGCCCATCATCCCTGCAGTTTTAGTCAAAATCGCACCAGTAGTTTTCGCATATAGTTGTAACAGACACTAAACAAACTAATAAACATACAAACCGAGTGAAAACAACACCCGTCTCCGAGCCCCTCCGGTGCGGGACGGGTAACAAGAAAGAGTGGAAAGGGAAGAACTTGCATAACATTTTTAAAAAGTACTTAGAACACTTTTATGCGATGGTTTAAGGCCTTGCGGAGATGATGGAGAACGAGAGATTGACCATGAAAGCGTATGTGAATGAGGTGGAAGGGATGGGGGAGGGGGGGGGTGAGACCAAGGATGAGATGTAAGGATGGAATAGAGACGTATTATTAAAGAAGCGGGAGAGATTTTTCGATAATGTAGCCTGTTGGTGGAGGACAGGGCGACATGAGGTGATTTGCTTTGGCCACCCTTTTTGGATTAAGGTGTCTGCAACAGACAGATGGTAGATCTATCTTCTTCTTTTTTTATTGTGTAGCACTTTATGACTAAATGACCCTTGTGTGCGATCGAAAGCAGGACCACTCGAGACTATACCTTTCGTGGCATATGAGGCTTCGTTTTGCTGTAATGTCAGACGTATTTTGCGCATTACGCATTTTATCTTCCTACACGTTATAGAGGCATGGTATGTCGTTACAAAAATATATGCAAATAGCATAAAAGAGAGTATGGCGGCATAATATGCATGAAGGATAGTTTAGATAAAAGGCGTGATTATTCCAGTGTCAAAAGAATGCTACTTCTAGTCAGTTTTGTGGGTACCATCCAACTATATATCAATGGCCAAAATGAGTGAATGGAAATTAAATGACACTTGCATCATTAAGATCAAATTAGAAGAGAACCCAGAATTCAGAAGAAGATGTTTAAAAACGCAAGAACAGCAAATAGTACTCACTCGAAGGCTTAGTAGAAGGAAACAGAAATACCACAAACAGTAGAATTAGATTAAAAAATAAAACTACACCAAGGAGAAATAACTAGAAAAATTCATTTTAACAGAATTATACAAAAATTGATGGAGTACTCAGAATGCAACATCCTCCCCCACCAACTAATCTCACGGCCTAATACTGTATTTGACTTTGCCCGCTGACCTTGACTTTCAACAGATTATTATCAGAGTCGAATTATTTCATTCTGGCCTAACCCTTAACCCTTCGTTCTGCCTAACCCTTCAGATTACATAAGAGTTGTGTGAGGTGACTTTGCCCAGTAACTCTTTTTGACTGTCCCCTGCAACCTTGAACTTTGAGTGATTCCTTTGAAGGTTGAATCTCTTTATCCTAGGTCAGGTTTGGTTGAATATGGCTGGGTTGAATTAGATTTGATTAATTTAGATTATGCTCTGTCCAACTTACTAAAACCCTAGTCATAAGTTATTGAACAAACCTGTACAAACTAGACCTAACATTACTCGAATATTACCCAACCTATCCTAACCCTTCTTAAATAATATTGCAATATAAGCTCACCTAACTACAACCTTTCTTTATACTAATATAACCGAGATATTCCCACCTAAGTTAAATATAATCCATTTCACAAACTGACTAGGGTTTTCATGAAATTACATTTTGCACACATTCCCTGGAATATAAAATTTACCTGCAAATATACAACCTGACTAAATTTAGATCAGTAACTATTAGGGTTAAAACTGAATATATCCAAATACTATTAAATGAAGTACCGCAATACCATTAGCTGAAGCTGGTGGGTTAGCCTTGCACTAGGAGTGACTGATCCAACAGAAATCATACTGAATTGTTAATATATTTGCTGAATATAAATACCTATATGCGTTAAGCAAACAAGTGTAACATTAGACACACGTTGGTGCAGCATACTGTATTATGGCTAAATGTATTGAAGAAATAGCATTCAACAGTATGTGCCTCTACAGCCGAGTTGACTATACCCAAATACCACACATACTTCCCAGTTACATCATTATTACTAGAATATCATATCTTTCTACCCAGTAACTACTTTTGACGCAAACATTCCACTCCAACTAAGGTAATGAGGCAGTAATTCATCCAAATACGAACGAAGAGAACCACGCACATCATCCACGACTAGTTGTTGCTGTCCAGCAAAGGCGCCTTTTGCTCGCTAGGGCTCCTCCGACCCTGCCGGTCCCATAAGGCACTAACGAGGAATGTTTTACAATATGGCCGCGCACAGTCGAGCTTTTGAGTGTGTGCCTTTCACGAAAAGGCGATGTGTAATGGCGCCTTTGGTACGGAAGGCGCCGTTAAACGTTTTGCGTATCCGGCCCAAGCTGAACCCTTCCACAAAGGTTAGTCTAGAGTGGATAACAATTGCTTAAGTGGTGCTTGTCATGTGACCTTCACCTCTGACCTATTGTTCTTAAAACAACTGGTCAAACTTCTGGTCGATCCTCGGCTTCTCGAGCATTTTATTTTTTTTTTTTGCGTATCCGACTCTGGGCAAAGGCTTCAGGGCCTATCCCCAAGTCCCTGTAGTTCTCCTTGGTGCCCAATAGTCCTCCTACATCTCCACAGGTCACCAATTCGGCTGTCCCATACAGGACTGGTGTACTGGTATTAGCGGGGGTACTCTTATGATATGTCGGCGGGTCATCTGGTAGTTCAGAAATGTCTACTTTTTATGAAATTCAAATCCTTAGACTGTTCCCTGCTCCTGCCGGGATTCGAACCTGGGCCCGTTAGGACTGCAGCCTGCCTCTCTACCGATTCTGCCACCGTCTTCCCAAGTTAAGATCAAAACTACTATAGTTATTTTATTTACACACATTCACACAAATCAGATTTTGACCTTGCCCTGTGACCTTGCCCTGTGAGCTTGACCTTTGACTGATAGTTGTCAAAATTTCATCCTTTTATTATTGCCTGACCCTCAACACTTCTAGCAAGGTTAGTTCAAATCATATCAGAACTGTTTTAGTCAACATTGCCCAATAACCTGAGACTTGATCTCAAAATCAAACCGTTTTATTCTAACCCTATCCCAACCCATCGACAAAGTTTGGTCTAAACTTAATAAAAACTGTTTATCCCTTCAGCAACAGTTAATAATATATCTGGGCATTCTGCTCAGGCTAACACGAGGCGATTTTAGGGCTGAGGTATATTCCAGCTGACAGATTAAAATCTTTCTCGGGTAACTTCCTCCTTCTTGTCGTTCAACTTAGGATTTTTTTGTACACTCAGGACGATTATATTCATTTGTGAGAAACACTTATAATCAAAGGGGTAAGTTGGTCTTGGCCTGTGTGTCTGACTCTCAGCCTACCGTACTGTTCTCTATAGCATTAATTTTACCCCTTGGCTGACCCTTCACCCTTCCGCCAGGTTTGGTCATACTGGGATAAAAACTTAATTTTGCTAAACACACACACACACACACACACACACACACACAAAAATATCGCCTTGTCTTTTTACCTTCCTTCTCAAAATTGAATCACTTTGTTCTTGGCATTCCTGCAACCCTTCCTCTAAATATGGACAAAACTGGATAAAAACTGTTTAAGCTGACTTTGCTAGGTTACACTTTGACCTCTAAACTATTGTGACCTTGACCTCTGAACTATTGTTCTAAAAACATTTAAGTTCCTTACTGGCTGTACTCGTACATCAGAACTTTCACCTAATTTGGTTTAAATCGGATACAAGCTGTTTGAGTTATTTTGCTGGCCCAGCTCATAGACAGACAGACAGAACAACACACCCCTGTCGAAGCATAACACTCATTTTTGGTGTGCGAGTGCGGGTGTGTTAATGTGAGATTTCAAAAATATCACCAGCCTAGGCACTAAATAGAGAAAATTCAAATTCAAATTGAATCAGTTAAAGAATAATGATTTTTAAATTTCCCTAGACTTATGAATATGAAGATGTCAAAATTACAGATGCCAGAATTTAGTCCATTTACTATGCTAACCTTTTTCCCATTTTATTTTTCCTGTATCCAAGCGATTATATTGAGCTTGGTTACTTTTCAGACTTTTCGGGCAATAAGACTGTATTAACCTCGACACTATTTAGTGACTCTTAAGGTAAACAAAAGCGTCTG
>JAGKTI010035208.1:0-11304 GCA_018397915.1 Birgus latro | reverse complement strand
TGTGTGTGTGTGTGTGTGTGTGTGTGTGTGCAATAAGCAATTAATAATAATACATTTATTTGCATAGCGCATCACATTTAATAACTGATATGTAGCTCAGAACATTTCATATAGGAGAATGGAAGAGATATAAATGAAAGGCATAAATGACAATGTGATGATTAAATTAGACACATGGCATAACAGGTGTGAAATAAATCAGATGTAGACTAATACAGGACAAAAAAACAAAAAATGCAATGTAAAGGCGAGTGATTAGTAAAATATGTAAAAATAAAAGGAAAAAAATGTTAACTAGGTAAATCATAGAGCAAATGAAACAGTTGATAGAGTTGTTGTGAGTTTTGTTGTAGGCGGATAAAAGTAAAGGCCTAAAACCTGTGGTTTACTGTTGCTACACAGATGAGCTAGTTGGGAGAGACGAGGGGAAAAAAGGAGAGGGCTCTAATGAGACAGATTTAGGAAGCCCAGACAAAGGTCCAAAGCAAGTAAAAGATATCTAGTTTCCTTTCAAACAATTTGGACTTCAGAAGAGGTCCTTTCAGAGGAGCTGGTACGACACTTATAACTGGCTAGAGTATTCAGTCAGCCAAAATTCCGCCTTCTGCTTATGGTGCAGACTTTTCAGCAAGCAGTAATGTAGGCAAAAGTAAGATGATCTAGCCTCTACTGGTTACAGCAACTAGAAGAGAGCTCTGGATTCGTTTAGGGACCATGAGAAGACTTCATTACACAAGGCTCCATCGTGGCATGGATGAGCTATAAAGCAAGCGCAAAATTCATGATGATGTAGCTGAGCAGCTACAAACTGATAGTGTGGCTGAGATCAGTGAAAGAAGGGAGTATTTATGCCGCATTATTTCGGTTACTGTCTTTCTAGCCAAACAGGGCATTTCTTTTCGTGGCCACAGTGAAATGGATGACAGCCCGAACAAAGGTAACTTCCTTGAATGTATGCAGCTGCTGCAAAAGTTCGACCCGTTCCTTTAGAGATATAAAGCCTCTTCCAATTGTACATACCTCTCGTCTTATTCTCAAAATGAATTAATCGGATGTTGCTCCACGGAGGTCACGGCACAGATTATTCAAGAAGTAATGGAATCAAGGATGTTTACGGTAATGACAGACGAAGCCAAGGATGGGCACACAGAACAGCTCGCTGAATGTGTGTGTTATGTTCCTCCAGAAGGTAACATCAAGGAAAGTTTCCTTTGCTTGAAGAAAATGGATGGCTATGGTGCAGAAGCGATCACAAATGCAGTCAAGCAGGTTCTTGTGTCCAACAACATTGCTGAACTGAAAGCTGTCGCCCAAACATATGACGGTGCAGTAGTGATGAGTGGGTCTGTTCGAGGGGTGCAAGCTCGTTTCAAGGAAAAACATCCAGAGGCTTTTTATGTGCCTTGCTATGCACATGACCTAAACCTTGTCCTTTGCCACACCTGCAAGCCCATTCCTGAAGCCAGTGATTTTTTTGATCTTGAAAACCTCTACTCATTTTTCAGTGTGTCTACAGTCAACCACGACCAGTTTGCTGCCATTCAGAAAGAGATCCACATTGAGCAGAGACAGTTTGTACAAATATCAAACATCCGATGGTCATGTCCGTTGTCCTCTGTTAATGCACTCCTGAAGAATTTTCTTGCTGTCATAAAATCTCTTCAGAAGATCAGAACACGAACAGCACAAGGTCTGCATTCAGAATCATCCAAACCCCCTGTGGTTTACCTGTTGGTTGTGTGAAAAAAGTTACTTGGCATCACTGAAGGGTTTCACAAGGTTCTTCAGAAAGAAATCACCGACTTGGCACAGGTAGTGCACTACAAAAGTGCAGTCCATGACACCCTGGTTAGCCAGCGAACTGCACAGGTGGCTGAAGAGATCTGTGCCATGACAAAGGCAGCATGTGAGGAGAACAACATCCATGAGTCTTCTCTCGGTCCGAGAAGGAAACAGAAGATGATGGATGACTTTGTTATGGAGGGCTCCTGTGGCTCCAGATCAGACCTGCTGAATGATTCAGGACATCTCAAGTAGAGTCTTTTCTACCCTTGCATCAGTTAAATTACCAATGAGCTGGAGAATCGTTTTCCTAGTGTTGGGGGAGAAGTCATGATTGGCATTCAAGCATGTCACCCGGCCTCTGAAACCTTCCTGTGCATGCAGTCCCTAAAGAAACTAGTCTCGCAAAACAACATCCAACTAGTTCCAGAAGAGGTCATGGTGGTGAAAAGCTTTTTGAGCAGGAAGGGGCCAGAAGCCATCCCAGACATTCTGAGTGTGTTCAAGCTCCTTGATCCCATGATGTTCCCATCACTGAACACTATCTTACAAGTGGCCCTTACCATCCCTGTGAGTAGCTGCAGTTGTGAGTGATCATTTAGTGCTCTTCGCCGACTACATAATTGGCTTAGACACACCATGGGCCAGGAGAGGCTCAATGATCTGGCAGTGTTGTTAATCGAGAGAGTTGGTTAGAGGCCTTGATTATGACAAAGTGATTGACACATTCTCCCAACTAAAATCAAGACGCCACACCCTGATCCTTGCTCCCCCCCCACAAAAAAAAAAGGAATATGTTAAGGCTAAGTATAAAATAAACTGATAAATAACATGTGTTTATGATCCAATCATCACATCAAAAAATAAGAGATTTGGTTAGATGTTGCTTGGCACATGCTGATTGCATCCTTTTTATAAGCAAGACAGGAGAAAGGAGGAGAGAACAGGAGGAGAGAGCAGAGGAGATGAGGAGTAAGGCAGACAGATGAGATAACAAAAGAGCTTCTGGTGAGGTGAAGAGGAGAGTATCAGATGAACGAGACACAGAGTTAACACAGTTTTGTCACAACTCAGATTGAACTCATTTTATTTTTATTTCATGTTGCGAAAGTTAGCCTAAGCACCTGACCGGAACCTTTTGGTAGAGCACAGTACTGAATCACATCTTATATTCATTTTACTCTAAAATAACTTGAAAATTATCCGGTGAAACTCTAAAGATATCTGGGCTGGGCCAAGCGCCCAGTGATTCAGTATCCTAGATACGCGCCTGCTGTCAGTCAACACATGCTTCACCACCAGACATGCTGCACTCCCAGTCTACACATGCATCATCACCATGTAGCATACTGAATACTGCACCACCACACATGTTACACCAGCACACTACACATGCAACACAAGCACACCACACTTGCTACACCAGCACACCACACATGTTACACAAGCACACTGCACATGTTACACCAGCACACTGCACATGTTACACCAGCACACTACACATGTTACACCAGCACACTACCCATGCTGCTCCAGCACACCCCACATGCTACACCAACACACCACACATGATACACCAGCATACAACACATGTTACACCAGCGCACCACACATACTACATCAACACACCACACATGCTGCTCTAGCACACCACACATGCTGCACCAGCACACTACACAAATAATAATCCAATACGCCACATATGCTGCACACACACACACTTCCTGTACCAGCACATCACCCATGCTGCACCCACACATACACCCTTCATCACCACACACAGTTGTACGTACTACCAGACCACGCGAGCTACACCACCACGCTAAGCATGCTGCATCATACCACATTTTGCACTACATCACATACTTCACCACCACACATACTTCCCAGTCAGTACGTGCACCGGCACGATGATACTTCATGGTTACATGCACACACACACGATACTCCAATAAAAATCCTTAATTACCATGCATGTCCCATCGTTACAGTAGCCTAAAAGCTTCATTACGAGCGAGGGCGAAGCCCTCGCTAGTCTATCGTCAAATAGTGCCATTTTCTCACATATGAGCAGCCCGACCCTGCCTGTGCCAACCCGGCCCGGCCCGACCGTAACACTTTTGAGAAGCTTATATCTCAGCAACCACAGGGCCAGTCAGTGAGTGTTTTACACCATATGATAGCCCAATTCTTTAAGATTTGTTTTTGACAGGTTTCATCACACCCAGGCGGTCCACGTGGCACGTGACACGAGCCAAATGCAGCATGCTGAAAATCTTCAAAAGAGGGCCACAGGCCAGACAGTTTGTCGTAAAGGCATGAAACTTGGCAGGTAGATATCCATCAGTATACTCTAGGCATCCTCTGGGTAGAAGGCAACATTTCAGTGCTTTCGGATTTAAATGGCCTCGCGGACAGAGGCGTTTTACTGGTCGCAAAACAGATGGTATTTCCACTGACTGTCCGCAAGAAACTCACTACTCTCTCTCGATTACTTACATAGCGCTTCACTTCCATTTATGCTGTGCTGCTTTTCATATTTTATTTAAGTATGAATACTCCTCATGAGAAGCATTTCACAGTCACATTTGGTGTATTACACTCACTGCATAACCATATCCGTACCATCACGGAGCATCATCCACCTCCACACAAAGTATTGATTCTTATGCTCAGCTATGTACTCGTACGTATCATCCCTCATTTCCATCCATGACCCATGGCGACATTAAAGCCATAATACAGGCACACCCATTATTCCACTACATACAGCCCACAAGAGCCAGTGTACCATCAACATACACGCTCCACAACTGGATCAGCTACGTAACCCAACCTGTTCTTCAACGCGGATTCTTCACTAATACATAATTTATATTCCGTTACTTTGCTACCACAGAATCAGATCCACCAATATCCGTGCTCTAGAATCACATATACCTCCAGTCATTTAACCACCTACTTCCGCTTTCACACCCATGCTCCACCAATATCGCTCTATGAATCTTCGCGATTAAATGCTTTACTGGATTGAATGTTCCTCCATAACCATTATTATGTTCTGCTGTTTTCGTGATATTTATTATCCGCCTTTGCTACCATACTTATATTCTATCTGTTATCATACACACGGTTCAACGCAAGATATGCTACATACATCTTCCGTCACAGACTCACCACCATACTACATGCCTTCCATCATCACCTCTGTGCGAATGCAACAGAACTAGATTTATGCTCCACAATAGACACCATACGTATGAACGCACACTGCTGCCATATATTCCACCACAACCGCCATCGACCCGTTTATGCTGCATCATCAAAAGTATGTTTCACCACCACCACCTTACATGCTTCACCTCCTCCACTATTATGATACATCGCTACACATATCCCACACCTCAGCCACAACACACAAGCCCCACCTTTACGGATATGCTCTACTATTCATTCTTTTTTAACTATATCTGTCTACATATTTTGTATTAGCCCATAATTATGAGGTCCGCTATAGTACTGGACCTTCATTTCGGTGGGAGTGATAGGAAGAATTAACCTTTCCTTATCCTGGAGAAGTACGAGCAGGGAAGTGGTGTCTGCAGGAAGTGTTATGCATGTAAAAGTCGAAATGATGTAATGGCTATGTTTGCATGTGTCAGTAGTCATTATGTACCGTAGGTAAAATCGACAGAGTGCGAACACTTGCAAGAATATATAAGGACATACTACCAACGCCCACTTTACATTTTTTCCCCGTATGGGTTCGAACTCAAGACTCGGGGCACACGCATTGTTAGACGAGTTCGTTACCGCTCAAGTCACCGCAGCTTCACATATTGTCCACCACCATAGATATGCTTCACCACCAAGCTGATGTTCCACTACCATACCTGTACATACTTACCCTCAAGTACCTCTACTATACGCATGCTTTGCCACCACCACCATGGTTCACCACCTCCTCCACATACATATTCCACTAACGACATAAATGTTCTCTACTTCCAGTGCCATTAAGCTCATGCTTCACTACCATAGCCGAACATATACGCCGCACCAGCGCTCCTCCGTCATAAACGAGTATACAGTATATTCCACAACCGCAAGGGTAATCGCTGGGTTCGAATTCTGGTGCTGGCAATATGCACCACTTGACTCACATATTCATCCACATCATGTGATTTCGTAGGTAAAATAAGTATCTAGATTAAAACCAAGAGGAGGTAACTGGTTATCTGAATGATACAGTGATCTTCTATCCCAGAATGGTGGATAAATAACCCACTACTGCCTCAAAGGTCTAAGTTACGGAGATGGGCATCACGGATAAGCGCCTCATGGCACCTGTGACCTTGAGTTTGACCCCTCAAGGTCACTTAAGGTCAAAGGTCACTTAAGGTCAAAGGCCACTGTAGCAATTAAAAGCCCATATGGGTTTTTAACGTGTACCATTTCCTTTGACTTTAAGTGACCTTGAAAAGTCAAACTACAAGTCACGGATATTCAGCGGGCTCTAACTGAGAACTGAAGATGTATACTATTATCAAGAAATAGGAAGTCTCATTTGGGCTTTCATTTAGCATCATGACCTTGGGTGACCTTAAAAGGTCAAACGCAAGGTCACGGATTTTCATAGGGCTAAAACTTGGAAACGGTTGCAAATAGAGATATTTACTACCATCATTATATAGTAAGCCCTATATGGCCATTCTTTTGGTACCATGAACTGTGACCTTCAAAGGTCAAACACTGTTACAGGTTTCCATAGTGTTATAAACTGAAAACGGTGGAATCCCATAAGGGCTTTTAAAATGGTACCGGAATCTTTGATTTTTAGTGACCTACAATTGTAAGGTCAAATTCAAGGTCACGGATTTTCAGAGGGTTATAGCTTGAAATCGGTTGAAGATAAAGATATTTACTGTTTTCAAAATATTGGAAGTCTCATATGGACTCTCATCTGGCACCATGACCTTTGACCTTGAGCGACCTTGCTGTCGAGCAAGGTTTTTTGTGCCTGGCACCACTTGTTTGTTTGTTTGTTTGTCTGTCACCAGAATTACTTAAAAGCTAAAACAGAGATTTGGACCAAATTTGGTAGGTAGTTAGCCCATGTCTCAGGAAACAATCGCTTAACTTTCGGGACCGATCCGGATTGTATGACAGATTCTGGGTCCAGAAATTATTTTTTGTGAAACCCTTATCAGCGGTGAGAACTCTTAACCCATTGTGAAGAGTGGTTTCGAAATTACTTTGCCCTTGTCAGAGTGATGCACTCCACTGAGTGCCCTTCTAGTTTGTTAGTTTGTGTTTTAGGAGGATTACTAAAGAACTAAAGGAGAGATTTGGACCAAATTTGGTGGGTAGATGGCCGATGTCCCACGGAACAATCGATTAACTTTTGGGACTGATGTTTGTTAGTTTGTTTGTCTGTTAGCAGGATTGCTCAAAAACTAAAGGAGAGATTTGGACCAAATTTGGCGGGTAAATAGCCATGTCCCAGGGAACAATCGATTAACTTTTGGGACAGATCCGGGTCATATTACAGATTCTGGATCCGGAAAACACTTATTGAGAAACCCTAATCAGGTTGGGAAACCGAAATCCATCATGAAGAGTGGTTTAGAAATTACGTTGCCCTTGTTGGAGAAATAAGTCCCACTGAGTGCCCCTCAGTTTCTCCATCAATGTTGCAGATATATGAAATAAAGTACCCTAAAACGTAGCAAACTGTGATACAGTCTGAACCTTTAAAAATAACTTGGATAAGTATCTTTCCTCTAACCCCCAAATGAGTATGACCATTCCCGAAGAATACATCTCTGTAGTGTTCGTTATTTACATAATTTGGAGAACACAACCGCAAAACAACATCGATACACACTGATGACAATGCAGCTTTCCTTTTCAGAATGACAGAGTAGAATATGATTTCCTTTCCCTCATTCCTATTGGACTCCATGGCAGCTTTTAGATAATGCATGGTGGTCCTTCTCACTATTTCCTGTCGGCATCGGCTTGAGGTTTTAATGGGTGGGTGTGGGGGGGGGGGGGGGATCCTCTCTATTTTTTTTTTTATCCTTGTCTTTAGCACAAACAATAGCTCTAGTATTTATAATCTTACCTATAACTAAAGGGACACTCAGTGGAGCGCATCTCTCCGACAAGGGCAACATACTTTCCAACCACTCTTCATAACGGGACAGGTATTCCCATCACTGATTAGGGTTTCGCAAAAGTGTTTTCCCGATCCAGAATCTGTAATACAACCCGATCGGTCCCAAAAGTTAACCGAATTTTCCCTGCAGCATGGGCTATCTACCAAATAACTTTGGTCCAAATCTCTCTTTTAGTTTTTGAGTAATCCTGCTAACAGACAAACAAAATACCGGTAACAAATATTGGTCCAAAAAATTAATCGGCTGTTCCTTAGGACATGGGCTATCTACCCACCAAATTTGGTCCAGATTTCTCTTTTAGTTTTTGAGTAATCCTACTAACAACAAACAAATAAACAAACAAACAAACGAGGTGAAACATACTCTCCTTGTCGGGGACACCAAACAGCCACGAAAAGACCAACAGGTATGTTGCCCTTTGTTTTCCTGTATACTCCATTGTACCATAAATATACTCCTCTGCCATCACACATGTTATCTCAGCAAGCGACACCACACATATCCCCAACCACCACCGCCATACATTGCTATACTACCATATATTATGCACTCCACCATCATACACACACTCCATTATCGTCCGTATGATTCACAGTTATAAGTATGTTCCAGCATCATACACATCTTCCTCAATATACATATGTTTGACCACAACACAAAATGTTTTGTTTCTACCATACTTATGCTTCACCATCACAGATATACTTCAGCTCCGCCACCATACATATCTCCCACAACCGAGCACATGGTCCATCACCATACATACTCATCACTGTTGCTGTCATGTAAATTGGATATATACTTTGTCATCATGAATACTATATATTCCATCACCATACACATACTTTGTCACCATTCGCGTGCTGCACCACCATACCAACATATACTCCACCCTCATGCTGTTGTCCACCACCAAGCACACAGTATGCTTCATCACCGTGCTTATGAACTGTGTCAGGCCTCACCCCTGTACAGATACGCTACTGATATGTTTCGTTACTACACTTGTACAAATTATGCTCCATTACCACACACATGCTGCACCATCATATGTATGTTCCACCACCATACGTATTCTCCGTCATCAGATATATGCTCCACCATCATAAACAATGTATATTCCACCAACATACATATACTCTGGCATCATACATATGCGCCACCACCGTACACATAACCCAAGCCATAATATTATAATTGCGTCACCACAGTATCTGTACATATACTTAATCACCATACATACAGGTAGGCTTTACCATCACACGTATGCTTCAACACCATACTCCAACGCCTTATGCATTACATATGTTCCACCAGCATAGTAATGCTCCACATCCACCACTACCATGAATATAATCCAATATATTACACATGCGCCACCATGATACTGTGCTACGCCACCACACATATACATTATTCCACCACCACCACTGTTATACAAATGTTAAACCACCGCCACCATACACTCACTCTTTTACCGTTACCAAAATCCACGGCCGCTTCCATATGTTTATTATCAGTTACATCATTCTTCCGTCTCCAGCAGTGCCACTGTCCTCACCACACATATACATCACCATCTCCACTCTACAATGTTTTACCGCCTTCTCCACTACACAGTGTTCAGCCACCATCTCAGCTACACAATGCCTCACCACCATACTCGTATTTTCGCGTCACCAGCGCCACAGTTATTTATAGCTTCCCCAACATCGCTGCAATAAATATGCTCCACCTCCATACCTATGCTCTATCACTACAAATATGCTCCATCACAACTGCTGTGCTCCACTATCGTACCTACCACCATACCTATGCCTCACTACCATATATATGCGACCCCGCCATACCTATGCTCCAGCTGTCATACACATGCCCCCACCACCATACTTATGCTCCACCACCATACATATGTCCCAGCGCCGGCACCATACAGGCCGGCAGTCACGCACCACGCTTCATCTCGCTCCATTAGGCCCCTGGATAATCTTTTTAATGGAGCGTAATTAACCCCCAGCGCGGAGGACAGGGGGCGCTCAGGAGGCTAGGCGGGTGCTGGGGCTGACTAGGGCGCTCTCTGCACTACGTGGGAATTGGGGCTGGTAAAACCTAAAAAAAAGGGATTTTGGTGATATGGATGACACAGTTCCAATTATGCTGACACATTCACCACCATAATATCATTGTCTTATTTTACTCTTGTTATTATTCGTGGTAATGGTCGATAATTTAAATTGCTTCGCAGAGATTCAGGAATGGCTAAATTTCTCGGCAAAACAGACGTATACTATTGTTTACGTTGCATGTGACGTAAGGAAGGATTAAAACGAAATGGATGGGACAACCGGACACAATCAGCTTGGTAACTCAAAAGCTCTTCACTCCGATCACGTATTGGTTTAGCTTAGTTTTGTTTTCTCCCGTCGATTTTACTGTATTCACTTTAAGATGAACCTCTCGTAGCAAGGGCGTTTATGGAGGCTACATGTAACCTCTCCATTTCGAAAATCTATCTTAAGGTGAATAAAATCGCCAAGGAACAGGAAGAATATTGTAGAAAATCAAGTTCGGGGGATTGCTGGTAATAACGCAACAGAAATACGACGACATGAAAACTGCACCACAAGCAAAGGTTATGTGGACAGTAGCCTAATCTTCGTTAAATGCTATTGATGCTTATTTGACAATAATAATGAAACGAAAACAAAATATATGAAGATACTGTTGATCAACTGAACAGATTATTATGTCCTGTTATCTCTTTGTATCTTATGATAAAGTGCCTCACAGAAAGCACGAGCAAATTATTGGAAAACTAGGATGGAAAGCATTCAAAAGAAACAACAGAACATTGGTAAAAAGTAAGACCATACAGGCTAATATATTGCTGAGAACAGAGACAGCCACCGTGAATGGTATTAACCTGGCTAGGCATCATGCTCCATAAAGAGCTAAATAATACACAAAACCCGTCAGCGAACGAACAGAGTGCAAACCATACCCTCTGTTACATACTTTTCAAATAAACCTACTCACATACCCTATCTCTAGACCCCAGAGTGTGTCGTGTAAACCGAGTCATTTTAAGCCTGATTTATCGTGATGTAATATTCGTGGTTTAAAATAGATTCAGTACTCTCTTGTCTTATACATACGTGTTATAAGGTTTGCTGCGATAAGCCAATTGGTTTGCATGTTGATGTATACTTTACTGACCTGTATTAGTGCTTCCTAACTAAGCAATCCAAGGTGTAATCAAGCTAAGAATAACCAATATTTTTCACGATAGCACTATCAGTGTAAGATACTAATTATAATTATATTTATATATCTATCTGTC